>JAPCYS010000481.1:0-18753 GCA_028641055.1 Alopecurus myosuroides
TGCATCCTGCCTCCATTGAAAGGCGACGAGGCCGCCTTCATCTCGGCCTCCAAGAAGCTCATGTCGCCGCCGCCGCCGCTGTGGTGCTCCCCTCTTGGCACTGACATCCCCCTGATGATGTCCCCTCTGCCACCGACGCCGAGAAAGTCCCGCGTCACGTCGCCGCCCCCGCCCCCGCCACCGCCACCACGGCCCTGGCTAAACTTCACCTCGTGCTGATCCATATCATACAGCCTCGGGTCTATCATGCCCCGGCCGTTGCCGCCGCCAAACATGCCGCCACCATTGTTTACCGCCGGCAAGCGAGTTCATCAGGCTCTGCAGGTGCATCTGTCCCTGGTCGACCATGGGTGCGCGGGCCTGCGGGGCGGACGAGCCCAAGAAACCGCTGAACAAGGACGAGCCGCCGTCCGCGCTGGTGCTTGATCCCATCTGCGCCGCCTTCTGGAGCAGCGCCGTCGCCGACATTTGTGGCAGCATCACGGCCTGCTCATTGTACATCCCAGCAGCAGCAGCAACCTGGTGGTCGCCACCGGAATAGTTTCCACCCGCGTTGCTGAAAAACGCCGCGCCAGAATTCTCGGAACCTGCACCCCCGCCACCGCCTCCTTCGCTGATCTGGTCATTGGCTATGTGTCCCTGACTCGCGTGGCCGTGGCTGGAAGTACCGGAGCTATTGGCACTGGCGCCCAGGTTGAAAAGACCAGGAGCCGACGAAGACGTGCCCCCGGAGCCGTTGCCCTGAAGATCCGGGAGCTGCATGAGGCCGTGGAACGGCTTGCCCTGCAGGAAACCGTGCGGACCATTACCGTCGCCGAACTCCTGCGCCGTGCCGAGGTGGGAACGCCGGTGCTTTGCGGAGGCTGAAGGTGGCGGAAAGGGGAGGCGTTGGCCGACGAGAGGAGGTGGTCGAGGCGGGCAGCCATGCCGCCACCGCCGCCACCACCGCCGTAGCGGAGGAGGTCCGTGGATGCCTGGTGGTATTGGCCGTGGGGGTCCTGGAAGGAGGATCCCACCTGCGAGAGGCTGAGCGCCATGTTGGCCGCGCCGGTGGCGCCGTAAGGTGGCCGGCCGGCGGCAGCCGCGCGCTCTCCTGGGCGAGGGCGTCGCAGAAGGCCCTGTGGGTGATGAAGCTGTCCCTCCTGCATGCGTGCATGCACACGTACAGTTAGTGCATGTTTGATTAGCAAATACAGGTTGCATCAAATCAATTTCACCAAAGGACAAAGCATGTAGCATGTGCGAGTCGCTTGAGAAATACTCCTATCCAAACACATAGCATTGCCTCGTGAAATGGTACGACGGAATGTAAGAGGACGGTGTGGGTACGATAGAAATTGATACAGAGAACACGTGAAGGTGCCCATGTGTGCATGCAAAATATGCTGTCTTGTCATCCGTGCCAAAATGCAAAATAGTACAGTGCATTAGTATTTTCTATATGGAAGGAAATTGTCCATGCTGTACTCCTGCAGGGATATAATAAAAGCATAAACGAATAGACGCGCAATTGAGTACTCCCTACTCCTCCTTAGGAAAAAAATAAAGCAACTATATGCATATTCTATGCACACATAAGGTGTCAATATGACGAATCGTGTGGGCATACCTAGCTAGGACTATTGGATTACAGTATTGTCAAAAGATCGTGAGAATCTATCAGAATTTTATAGTCATCCTGCCTACTCCCTCGGTTCCAAATTAGATGACTCACGCATAAATGTATCTAGACATATTTTAGTAATAGATACATCTATTTGAGAGTCATCTAATATGAAATGGATACATCTATTTGCTATATCTCCTCCGACCTCCATCGCAAATATGTTTGGCTCATGGTTAAATGTGATTGATAAAAAGACAAAACAACGCATTCGAATAGGCGTTGCTGCTGTTCTTTGGGCTGTTTGGAATTGCAGAAACAGTGTGGTGTTTGACAAGAAAAACGGAATTCATTTTTTGCAGGTTATCAACATGGCGGTATCCTATATTCACCTGTGGTCCTTCCTTCTACCTGTGGATCAGAGAGGACTTATGGATTCCGGCTGTGCTCGAATGATGGCGGTCGTTCGGGCTATCTACAGCCGGGGTGGGTGGCTTAATGCGCGACGTCTTCATGCATAATGTTGTAATTTTTCTTTGGCTAGTGTTTGTTGCCACTTTGAGTGACCCTTGAGTTGTACGCAATATTTTCACTTTCACTATTCTTTTAATAAAGGCCAGCCGTGTGCATCATTTTGATGCAGAGGCTGGGGCCACGGCTTCCCATTTCTAAAAAAAAATCTAATATGAAATGGAGGGAGTAATTGCAAAACATTTTATATATCTTATTATATTCGGCAAGGGAAAACAAAAGAATATGGAAGGGAGGCAATATGTAAACTATTAAATTTAATACTTTCGAGTCTTAGTGAAATCAAAGTGCCCGATTTTAAGCCTAAATTGCAATCCAAAGCAGATCACAATTATAGCTGGACTTATTGCCGCTTATAGCCTACATTACTTTTTTTTTAATTTCTACATTTGTAATACATTGGGAATTCCAACTTAATTTTTGTGTTCAAACTAGGATTAATTTCGGAAAGTAAGAGAGGTCTTTACAAGCATAAGTATACAAAGCAATTTTTTTGCGGGGTTTTGAATTTCTTCTAAATACAGAGAATTTGACTGCTATTTGCTAATATTTTATAAAATAACTATACGTTAAATAACAATATACTAAGTAAACCTTATTAATTACTAGTGTACTCCCTTCTTTTTACCTCGCATCCTACAATCCAGATGACAATAAGGAATGGTCAAAGTAGCATGTCCACAACTTTAAAAGTAAAAAAAAAAGTCTAATAGAAAAGAACATACTCCCTCCGTCCACGATAAACTGTACGTTTTCCTTTTTCGTCAGTCAAATTTATCAAACTTTGACTAAACTTTATCGGGAAAAGTATTAGCATTTATGACACCAAATTAGTATCAATAGATTTGTCTTGACATTAAGTTTTAAAATATATCATTTTGATGTCATATGTATTGCTACAATTTTCAATAAATTTGGTCAAAATTTAAAAAGATTGACTAAGTGTAAAAGTAGATGTACACATATTCGTGGACGGAGGGAGTATGGGATATGGGATAATTAAACAGTTTCCTCTTCTATGAAGGAAATACATGCATGAGTAAACAAGCTATATTTACTGAATGACTCTTTTGGAAGCCTTTTTTCCCTTTCTTGGTGGCTATAAACACTCTGGGTGATTCCACATGAGTCCGTAATTGTGATCCCGTGATAATTTTCCCCATATATGTACGGTTACTCATACATGAGTGACTGCTCGGTAAAATTAACATTTGTTTCATCCATAAATTGGATTACCTTTATAGACCACATTGGGTTGTTTTCATAGGTTTTGCATTATGTTTGAAACTATGTTCAATTTGACTTGTTCTATTATAATCTAGACCTGCCAAGACGTCAATTTTGTGCTCTCGGTTAGCAACGTATGAGGCTAGGATCTGTTATAAGTATCGGCATGCGACTCATGTTTGCAGAAAGTTGATTCAGTCAATCACATTCAAATGGGATGTGTCTATGCGAGATATGTGTGGTACAAATGCTTCGACACTGCCAATTTTGGTATGTTGGCGACTTTGGAAGCAGCGTAACACAAGTGTGTTCCAAAACTGTAACAGGCAATTCTCGGTGGAGGGGCTGACCAGCCAGATTATGGAAGATTGGAACCATTGGGAGGGTGGCTGGATTATGAGGGAGCAATACTTTTGCGAGGGTAGATAACTAGCTAGTAGTAGTACAAGGGTGTGTGGAGTAGTGTTTTTGACAGTGGTTGTGCGCAACGCGCCGTCATTTTCTTGTACTCACAACTCTATCTTCTATAAACCTACGGTACACTTAATTGCGTACTCTCAAAAAAAAATCAAATAATATATGCAGACAAAATATACAATACATTCGAGTCTGAAGTGCAGGATTTGACTAAAACCTGTTGGTTTCACTTCTATCACACTCAATGACAGATAGTGATCCCAGAAACTCATGTCAATCAAGGAGGAAAAGGGGAGAAAACGAGTAAGCAGGTTGCTTGGCATGCTATGCTAGCTACTTTTTTTTGCGAAGAATGTTATGCTAGGTGCTAATTAATATAGGCAGATTCCTAACAGCAGGAAGCTTCCAACGAGAAAAATGAAGCAATGACACAATTGTAGGAACCAATCAAAAGGATCCCGAAGAAGATTTGAGGAAAAACAAAGCCTACTGTACCGACCCCTGGCTAGCGAGCTAGGTAGGAGTAGGAGAGAGGGACCCCGGCCGGTCCGGTCCTGGAGAATTATTGAAGCGAATGAGATGTTGTTGTTGCTGCATGCAGACACGAGATACATTCAAATCCAACATACCAATCAATGCAGCTTCTGCCGATGCATCCCATATGGATGGAGTACGCCTCCTCCCCGTTGGAGAAATGTGTGCCGAAGTGGTGAAAGATTTATAGGCCGGGTGACCACCTTGCTCTAGCCCGAACGCAACAACGATGTAGAAAGAGAGAGGGTGAGAGAGAATCTCGCTGCTCTGCTCTCTGCTGCAAGCTCCTGAGAATTGCACCCATGTGAAGCTAGAGATGTGTGAGGGCCGGCCGTGATGGTAACGTATCCAAGGAAAAGCTGTGAAGTGTGAAACTTGGCCTGGCTACGTACGTACTCCCTCCGTTCAACAATAGATGACTTCCACATATCTATATATGGATGTATCTAGACACTAATATATGTCATATATTAGTGTCTAGATACATCCATATATAGATATGTGGAAGTCATCTATTGTTGAACGGAGGGAGTAGTACAGTAGTTCTGTGCTCCTGACACGGCCGAAGAAAGGCCCCGCGGTCATCGCATCTAGCTAGCTATAGCCAGCTCATGTGACAAGGTGGATAGGCTAGCCACGTTACGTGGCAAGGCAACCCAATTCTGGGAGTATATATGTATGTGTAACGTGTCCGTATATGTGTGCCCATGTTCTTGTGTCGTGTGTGGGCCGCGCGCGCGGACGTACGTACGTGTGCGTGTGTGTGTGTGAAGATTGTGCTGCTGACATCCCGGCCAGGCAATCATTTGCACAGCGGCGTGACGCACACAGTACGTGCGCGTGTACGTGCATGCCTACCCGTGCAAGGGAAAATTTGGTAAGCTTGACGAGTTAGTATAACACGAATGGCGCCGTCGACAAGACCATGACCATGCGTTTCACGGGTGTGACCGTCGTTAATTTCGTGATTTCTCCTGTGTCCCCCGCCCCGTGAGGCCTTCTCTCTCGCTCTTCCTTGCTCGGGCAAACCGTCGCACAGACAAATTTGTGAAAGCCGAGACAAAACCCTAACTGCCCAAACTCAGTTACAGGTAAGCAAAAAAACATCAAAATGCACATCAGCTAGCCGATCGATCCAAGGACAGAAACTAGGCAGTAGAAATTGGGAGTAGCATGCAAGCGTGCATGCATGCATGCAATGCAAGGCAGATGGTCCTTGGCAAAACCCGTGCATGCCAAACTATAGCTACCTAGTGACCGTGAGATGAATGCATGCATCCAGCAATGTATTATTTGTGACGTAGCGATGGCAGGCGAGAGTACACGTACCGCGAGAAGAGGGTGCCGCAGTCGCAGCGGTACTCGCGGGTGCCGCAGATCTTGGAGTGCGCCTTCCAGTCGGACTGCACGGCGTAGCGCTTGGAGCACTTGTCGCACTTCCACTTCTTCTCGCCGTGCTTGCGGCAGAAGTGCTTCTTGATGCCCGTCAGGTCGCCCAGCGCGCGCCCGGGCTCGTGGTGCACGCACGTCGGCTCCGGGCACAGGTACACGCGCCGCCGCTGCACCTGGTTCGGGTCCTTCTGCTTCAGCTTCCACGGCAGGTTGTGCCCGCGACGGTGCAGCTGCAGGTTCTGCTCCCGCTGGAACCCCTTGTTGCACACCTCGCACACGAACCGGTTCGTCGCCATCAGCGTCTTGGGCGACAGCGCGATCACCTCCGCGTCAGGGTCTGCATTTTGAAAATATTAACACGCTCATCTAGCAATCTGATACTCCCTCCGTTCAACAATAGATGACTTGCGTTTGTCTATATATGGATGTATCTAGACACTAAAATATGTCTAGATGCATCCATATATATATAAATGGAAGTCATCTATTGTTGAACGGAGAGAGTATATATGAATTACTTTAGTTGACCACTACCTAGTACTACAAATCATGCTGAATTGCTGATATGATGTATCGGATTCAGGCTAAACATTTACACGTAATCCTTGACTGGTAGGGAGCACAAGTGAACATTTGGTGTTAACATTTTGTGCTTACAAGCACTATTAATGTAGCGATAGGTTAAGCTCAAGCGTGCACGGTTAACTAATAATGGTGATGGGAGGTAATTAAACACAGCCCCTACGTACGTACTGGTCTGCATCTTCCTTCGGTTTTGGCGAGGAGGAAGGGACAAATGAAGGCAACAAAGGGGAGAATATTTGCGTGAGACTTGCAGATCGAAAGAAAAGACGTAAAAAAGGCATTTGCAGCAAGTGATATAAGGAACAAACGACGATCGTGTCATGGCCCCGATCTGTATCTCTCATAATTGGCAAGAGGAACAAGGAGCAAAAGGGTGAAGAGGAGGAGAGAACAGCTCATGCATGCCGCACATGGAATCTTGCAAGAAAAGAAAAAAATAATAAACGATTTTGTCCAGTTCGAGCTGATGTACCCGTGACCTGACCCCCGCGCGAGCCCGTGACTACCTGTCCGAAGGAATTTTTCTTGGAACGCATCAGAAGGGAATTGCGGGAGCAATTTTCTACTGACACTCATGAGGCTTTCAATGGAACAAAAAGGGAATAAGAATGAACGGGCTGGATAATCTAGGAATAGTTCTCGAGTGTGTTCTCGAGTCTACTGTTCAGGTGTGTGAGAATGTATGCAGTATGCATGCTTGCCTTAAATGAAGTACAGTGAGTGCAAGATGTGACGACCGCTTGGTTTGGATCGAGGTAGCACATGGAAGAAATCCATTCATTGGACGCGGAAGGGAGAGAGAGAGAGAATTGGAACTGAAGAACACATGGGACCATTTTCATGCTATAGGAACCCAGTGAAAACAAATCCCGGATTCCCTTTTAAGATGACACACCTTTTCTGTTGTCAATCATAATCTCGAGATCAGGAAACAAAGACCAGATAAAGCAAGATCGCCATATGTGCAAACCATGCCCAGCTCAGAGAGTTGGGACTTAGGAGGGCTTGCATCTAAGCTCTCTCCGAGGGAAAAACTCCCGGTCCCGGCAGATCCAAGCAAGGACAGTTGGGAGACAGATGCTATGCATGCATGAAGGGAATTGCAGAAAAAGGGCACTTTGCTCGATTTGCTTCTCTTATCTTACCTGGTAGGGTTCTCTTCTTCTTCACCGGTGGCGCGGCCTGCTGGTCTGGCCCCGCCGTCAACGCACTCGTCGGCGCGGCGGCAACAGGCTGCTGCCGGTACTGCTGCGCGAGCAGCGGCTTGATCTGGTCTTGCTGCTGCTGCTGGTGGCCATCCCTAATTCCAAACAACGCCGCCACGGCCGCCGCTGACGAATTGGATGCCATCGCTGCTCAGATTTATTTATCCTTGAAGGCTTGAAGCTACTTGCCAGCAAGAGGGAAACCTTTCCCGTTTTGTAGCCCGGCCTTGAACTGAAAGAAAATTTCATGTGAGCCATGTGTGTCCGCCCAGAACAAACTCGGGAAACATTCGGAATTGACAGTACATAGCATGTAAAGAAACGCCAGAAAGTTGTTTCCCTGGAGGAGGAGGGGGAGGAAAACACCAAATAGAAAGATAACAAAAAGGGAGAAGATTAAGAAAGGAGAGGGCAGCATACCTATCTCATATGCGTGTCTTTGCCCGGAATCGATCTGAAGCAACAAAGGAATCGACAAGAAGCTGCGGGGGAAAAGAAAAACTCCAACGGGTTAGGGCTCAATCGGGGATGGATGAACAAAGGAACAAACTTGGCAGTGAAATCCAAGCCGCCAACAGTTGCGCTCAGAAACAAGTGTAAAGGGAAGCAAGCAAGCTAGAGGGAAGGAATATAACCCAAGGAGAGCTTGCAACCACCAAACCAAAACACGTATGCAGAGAAAAACGAGAGCGAGCTTTGTTTCTTCTCGGGCCGGCCATACCTGTGTGTCTCCCTCCCTTATCTATCGCTCGCGCTGCTGCTGCTGGTGCTGCATGCTAGGTCGCTGCTGGTCTTCTCGCTTGGTGTTGACAAGGGGGAGAAGAAGAAGTGTGGAGAGGGGGAGGGGGAGTAGGGTATGGTCGGAGGAGGCTAATAAGAAGGTTGCTGTCTGATTCCTTTCCTTCATCTCCTTGTCATACTTTTCCCTTTCGCCTTTTGCCTCCTCCTTTTCCACACTCGCTAGGTAGTACTGTACGCCGCTCCCCTGCTGTATTAATCACTACCATTATACGTACGATACAGCAGTATATACGCATTCAACGTACTGTGGTAAATACAGTGGCCATGTACAGCTCAGAGGAATTAACAGAGGGTGTAGCTAGAGTACAGCCGATCGATGGAGCGAGCAAGCTCACGGAAGGGCCAAGCGGTGTCGTCGAGCGGCTAGCTGTGGATCGGGTCCACCGACTGTGTGCCCCGGTGCGGTGGGCCCCCACACACGGGTCCGTCAAGCGGCTGAGGATTTGGGTCCACCGACACTAGCCGACGTACGTAGGCCGACGCACCACGCACACGCTCGTTGGATTCATGTATGCATCACAGCTTGCTCACTCGCGTTGTCCGGATATGCGAGTGAGATGATAACTCCACACATAATCACCCCATGCTTGCGTTTGATCGAGCTGTTCACTCGCTGATGGCCGGCTCAGCGGCCAAGGAGAACGATACGCACGGCTGTAGTAATAGCTAGCAGCTGAGCGCCAGCAATTTACAGATACTGCGTCTTTGGCCGCGTATACGTATATGTGTACTTATTCATTAAATTATACAGTAGTAGAAAAACCATGCAAAAAAATTATAGCAGTAGAAAACACTAGCTTGATTGTGCCTTTTTTTTTTGGTGGCATGGAGCTTGATTGTGCCTTGTGCATCTCGGGTTCGTCAGTAGATTCGGCAGACATGTACACGGGTTGCTGGTATAGGGCGTACTATGCTACGTCCTACGTATAGCTCCTCAATACCTGGGCTTGCACACGACCAAACATGAGCCCGGTTGTTGAAATGCCCCACGGGCCACGGGGGGACACTTTAGCCTGAGAAACGTCACGAGTGCCTAGCTGCCTGCGCTCAGTACCATTTGGCTCAGCCGTAGGCAAGTCCAAGCGGTCGCACAGGTATATGCATGCATGCATGCATGTCTTTTCTATCGCACGGGCGGGCACTACGTACTAGCCCCCAGGTATGACCGTGGTCGTGCTTCCTGCGGTGACGTGCAGGCGTATGTACGGGCGCCGGCGAGGGACCTTCGCAACTGTATGAATTCAAGGCGGGGAGACCGTCGGTACCGTATCAATACGTCACCCTGTGACTGCATGCACATATCGATCGCCATGCGTCGTCGTATATCTCGGCGTTTCGGATGATGTCCTCTTTCAGGGCATCGGAACATGTGTCTGACACCCCCAAACGGCGACCCCGAAACAACAGGCCGATCAACTTCAGAAGTTGTTATACAAAAAATCCAGCCGTCTACATACCCGGCAACCAAACACCGATCAAATGGAAGTCTCGACCAAATCACATATCCGGCCACTATCACCGTCGGTGCATGCGAAGACATGGGTCGGCAACCTGTTCTGCTTCTTCTTCTTCCGCTCGAGCCGCCGCCTCCCCCGTCGCCCTTGCTGATGTGATGTGTCTTCTTTCGGCATGGATGTAGGCCTTTGGGTCGGGGCTCATGTCGACGGTGTTAGTTGGCATGATCGAGCGCTCTACCGTCTGCTCCGCGGCTTTGGCTTTTTCATTCGTCAAAGCGAGAAAGGTGTCTCACCTTTCTTGGATACCGACGTGCATCTTATTTGTGTGCGCCACCGATGTCGTCACCTTCTTCAAGTACACGACCATTGCATCTTGGATGGCGCCTGACGATGCCGTCTTCTTCCTCGTCTTTGCCTTTTCTGGTCCCAATTGGACGTTCGGCGCTCCTCCCCAGCATCTTGGTTTCACCCACCTCGGCGTCTAGCTCCCCCTTGCCGCTCGCACTAAGCCGACAACTCTTCCACTTTGGGAAATCCTGAATCTTGCTACAAACATGCATAAACTTGCCTTTTGCCATCCATGATGTCGGGCCTATGGATACCAGGGTATCCTGGCCCATCTGCTGCAGCCTGGCACAGGAAGGCGTCTCCAAGATCAAACAGGTATGCTTCCCGACGAGAAGTTCTCCCAGCTAAAGCTCCGACCCTATCGGGGCCCCTGAAGAAGGGCTTCGTCGACTCATCCTCAGGGAGGAGCTCCACGCCGCCATCCGTTCCTCCTGAAGGAACCCGTCATTTGGTGAGAGACAAGACACGTGCGGCTGACGACCGCGCCTCCGTGCGCCGACGGAGGCGGCACAGGGGCACAAAGCCGCTTTGGCCATAGTTGTCGTTCCTGTGTATAAAGCACGGGTGACAACTGCTCCGGCCAAAGCGCCTTTCCAAGATTACCACTTTGGTCCAAGAAGATCAGGACTACGCTACAAGACGAAGGAAACGTCATCAGACACCCCCACCATGCTGCCATGGACGATGGAGCTGTCCTCGACGACCAAAGACCGCGCAGGCGGCGCAGAGTATGGGTTGTTCTCCACTTTGGCGCATTGTGGGAAACATTTCCTGCCAAATGAGCGGGAAGGAGGTCCAAACGCCGTTGTAAGAAGTGCCCTTCGGCCCTCGTAGAAAGGGATCTCAATTCCATTAAGAGCCCCCATATTATGACCCGAGCACAAGCTCGCATTTGTATTGTAGTCACCACAGTGCAATCCACCAGACAAGCAGGAGTAGGGTTTTACACCACACTGGTGGCCTAAACCTGGGTAAACTCTCGGTGTCGTCATTGTCGTCGTTCTCAAGTTACCCTCGTGAAGCCTCCTCTAGAGGTGAAGGAAGTGTGTTTAACCCCCCAGTGTTCGAACCTATAGAGAGATCCTGTCCTTGACAGGCCACTCTCCGATATTTGGCGCGCCGGGTAGGGGGTAAGGCACTCCTCCACTTCCTCGTCGCCATGGCTCCTGCCACCCAGACCAGCCCTCTCCTCACCCGGTTCGAGCGTGCTTGTCGCAGGGGGTAGATCGAGTCAACCGACAACGACAACAACAACGACGCGCCGCGACGCGAGCCCACTGGCGTGGATGGCGAACACAACGCTGAGGAGGAATCTTCCTTTCACACGCCGCAGCGAGATGCTCCCGAGTGTCAGCAATAGCCACTATCGCCGTCAGGAACACATGGATGCCCGGAGTAGCCCACCCTCGCAGCAGTCCTGCTGCTGGTCTGGGAGCTGCTTGCGCACCCGCCCACACCGGAAGGACACGCCGCATGGCTCGCCCGCCTCCAGGAGCTTGTCACCGCTGCAAACATCTCCCCGCGGCAGTCGTGGGGAGGTGGCACTGACCAGCGTAAGAGCCCGGCAACCCATGACGTGCCCCACTTCTCACGGTGTAACTTCGTCGGTGCAAGGCGATCCCCGCACCAAGTTTCCTGATAAGGCACCCACCACCAAGGTGCCTGACAAGAGCAGCAACAACTGCCAAATCTTACGCACCCCTCCCCCCCCCGAATGCGCACCATCACCGCCCGGCGGACCTCGACGCGCGCGCCACGGTCTATGTCGGGGGCGCCCTCGCGTTCACCAAGCAACTTCGCACTGTCTCATGGTCGTCGAAGTTCAACCCGATGCTGCCATCTCGCTACGACGACACCACTCCTCCCTTCGACTTCCTGCAGCTCTACTGCCTGAGCGTAGGAGCTGCAAAAGGGGGCGACAAGTGCATGGCGAACTAGCTGCCTATGGCCCTCAAGGGTCCCGCCCTCGTCTAGCTCATGAATCTTCCAGAGGTCTCCATCGGGTCGTTTGAGGAGTTGTGCCTCCACTTCGTCGCCAACTTCAAGGGCTCCTACGAACGCCCCCTCTCCTACAACGACCTCCGCGGCATCCGCCAGCTCCCTGGCGAGACGCTTCACCAGTACATGCATCGTTTCTGCCAGACGCGCAACAATATCGCCCGCATTGCTGACGTGAACGTCATCTCCGTCTTCCGTGAAGGATTCACTAATGAGCGCATGCTCGAGTAGCTCGGCATCAGGGGCGACCTCACCTTCACCGTCGAGCTCGTGGACATGGCTGACAGGTGCGCCAAGGCTGAGGAGGGACGCCTTTTCAGACACAACACGCCTGCGGACGAATCCAAGCAGGTGGCTTCCAAGGCCAAGATCAAGGAACAAAGAAACGATGCTGACGCCAAACGCAAAGCTCCGGCCGTTCTGGTAGCCGAGCTAGAATGTAAGCACGACGAAAGCGACGCCGAACCTGTGGCGGACAACCGCCCCTTTTGTGAGTTCCACAGAATGCACTCATATGCCACGAATGACTGTTTCACGCTAGAGAGGATACGGGGTGACCACCTCAGGAGGGGTAGCCAAGAGGGCTACTCTCGAGGAGGCGGCTGGCGGAGTCCTCGGCGAGGAGGAGGCCGTGCTGGAGGAAGATGGGAGAAGCGCGACCCAAACCACTACAACGGGTACGACAACTACAACTCCAACATGGGTGGCTACAACGACGGAGGCTACCAGTCGTTTCCCCAGTAGCCACCATTGCAGCAGCAGCAACGCCCACCGCTTCAACGTCGCAACCCACCCCCTCCTCAGGTGAACGCTGTCACACAGCCACGCCCTGAGGGGAACCAGAGTCACAACGATGGACACTGCAGGGGCTACCAAGATCCCACAAGCTACATAGCTTGCATCCTTGGCAGATCACAACCTCCTCTCTCCAACCGCCACTTCAAGAAAATCTCGTGAGAGATCAATGTAACATCCACCTTTTTGTAATAAAATGTTTCTGTGTTTGTGTTGTGCTCATTTCATGTCATGCATGCATTTTGAACCCCTGGTTGTGTTTAAAAACAGGTGTACTAAAATATAAAAACAAAGTTTATTAAAATCACTTAGAGGTGCCAATTTAAAATTATGGTTAAAATGGTGCAATTTTTGCAAACCAAAAATATGTTGAGGTTGTAAATGTAACAAGGATCTCAAAAATAATTTTTTTCAATTTTTGTTCTTAACAAAAAAAGTCCTCAAACCAGTTTTCAAACTGCTGTTTTAAAAGGAGCAGGGTCCGTTCTGTAGTTTCGAGGGATCTCAGGGGGGATTCCATAAAACTGCCCTTTGTCGTCTTCTTCCTCGAGCCAGTGGACCGGAAGCTCCACGACGCCGCCTTCCGCCACCTCCTGCTTGGACTCTCCAGGATAAGGGCGAGGAGAAGAAGCCCCGCACGCCTCCACGCCACCTCACTCGCCCTCATCCCCTTTCCTCTCTGCCTCTCTCCCGCGCGCAGCGCCCAAACCTTAACCTACTGGGGCGTCCGCCGCTCGCCGCCAGCAGTACGCTGCTCCCACGCCCCTCCGAGCATCCCTTCATCACCGCCGCATCCCCCTCGTTCGCCTCGAGCGCGTACAGCAGCAGGGACACCCCGGAAGAGCCTAAATTCCTCGTCGGATTCCGCCACGGCCGCCACCGACTTCCGCTCGCCATCGACGATTGAGCCATCGCCTCGCCTCCCCGACCCCATAGGCGTGCTCAGGGTGAGCTCCCGCACCCAAGGGTGCTTCTCCTTCGCTCCCTCCCCCTCTGGTTCTCTCCCTCGCTGCCGACCGCGGTACGCCTCCGCGTCGCAGCTCACCGGCGAGCGCTCCGGCGACCAATTGGTCGACCGCGACCACCCCTAACTTCCCCTCGCTCTGCTCTAGCTCGTGGAGAAACTCGATTCCAAAATCCCGCGTAGAATCGATCAATTGCATCGTGGATGTGTGATTTGGCCACGGGATGACGTCCTCATGACGTCATGCCCACGTCATCGGGCGGTTTTCTTTTAATTTCATTTAAATGGAAATTAGCTGACACATGGGCCCCACCTTTGTTTCAAATTACAGAAAAAGAAATAAAATTGTAAATTTAATAACTTTTATTTGGTTCATCAGAAAAATGTGTTCAATATACCAAATTGTTCAGAAAAACATAATCTACATGTTTATGTCATTTGCACACATTTTTGACAAAGTTGAATTTTGACCATTATTTAAATCATTTAAAATAAAGAAAATAAGTTTTTATTCAAGAAAATTAGAAAATTACAAGTTATATGTCAAAATGCTTAGAAAGACAAATGCAGCCTAGTTATGGTTTTTTCACACCCATTTGAGCAATTAAAATTAGTCTCACTTTCAGAATTACCCGAATCGGCCTGTGAGGTCCATTTCGGGGCTAAATTCAGTAAAAATGCATAGTTAAGATATGAACCCTAGAAACCGGTGAAACATGTCTAGGGCTTCTCTTTAATGCATTCAAATGTTCATGCATACATCTTGAGCATTGCATCGATGCCTGTGTTGAGTGTTGTTCTCTTTCTTTCCGGTGTTTGTTCTTATCGGTAGACCTCGAATCCGGAGAGAAGTTCGACAACCCCTGTTGACGAATACTTGGTCTAAACAACCAAGTCAAGCACTTATCCCTGAAGCCTTTGTCTGGTTTTCTTGATGCAACGCAAGCATAACCTCTTATCTTCCCATATATGTTTTCAAAGTGTTTTCCTTCTTGTACGATGCATGCTTTTACAAAGTATTTTGGGTCAGTAGTTAGAGTTATCCTATTTATTTGCATAACCCAGATATCATAATTCAATGCTCCTAGCAGACATAGGTTTTGTTTGTGTGTATCACCAGACCCTCAAATATGCCATGCTTAGTCATACATGTCTATTGATCTCTGCTCCATCCGGTTGATGAATCAGAGTTACGAAATGAATCTAGTATGACAGGTGACGTGGTAAGGTTTGAGATGTGTGTTTATTATGATTAAAGGCTTGGATGAGTTGCCACATGGGATGTGGTGATTTGCCTCGTTCATGCCCCTAGGAGCGAGTTCTCGCCTTTGAAGCCAAGACTGATCGTGCAACCACACGGGGATTGGATTCCCCTCGGTTTCAATTTGTCTAGTTTGTTCCATGAGTTGCCTAGTTCGGGCGTTCCATTTGGATTTGCGGGGAATATTAAAAACGTTTTCAAAAACTAGGACGTGGTGGTGTATCGGCGCTCTATGGGTAGATAACCCTCGAGCACTGCGCACAACGATGGAGACCCGGCAGGAGATGGCCACTCCCTATTGGCGGTCCATCTCTACTCGGAGCGACTCATGGAAAATGCGAAGCAAGGGAAAGATCGTGGTCAGCCACCCTCTGCCGGCACATCATCGGAATTGTGCCAATAGCTTGGCATTAAGAGTCGGTTGATACGTGTGGGTAAAGTTGTACACCCCTGCAGGGTTTAATCTTTTCGAAAAGTCATGTCCGCGGTTAAGGACGACTCGGTGACGGATCCTGAGATCATAGATAACTTGAACCAGACGTAAAAGATGTTGGCAATGAATGTTTAGTTTCAAGAGGTGGTTCCAGTTATCGTGTGCTGAAGATGATTCTTCGAAGGTTCTGAAGACAATACCCGAGGAAAGGGTATTCTTTTAAAAGATTTGTGAAAAGCTTCTCGGCCTTCCTCTATTCGAAACAAAGTTGGCTTTACGCAAAACAATCTTCATAAACCCTTTTTGAACAAGCAGATATATAATAGGTTAACTAAGTTTTGTTGTGTATCTCCCGTACTCATGTTTGCTTCAACTTGGTTCAGGTGGAGTTCCATATCTTGGTGGTGTAACAACGTGGACATCGACGGATAGTTTGGGGTTTCCCAGGTAGCAGCCTGGAATTTGTGGGTTGGGACGTCGCCTTATGTTGCGGCCTCTTAGGCCTTTTTGGTTCTTGTTGGCTAGCAACACAATTTGCTTTCCGTTGTCTGATGTAATGCTGGGTTGTCCAAGTTGGGGTCTTCTCGGCAATACATCCCGGCTGGGGTTGCCTTGGAGCATTTGAGGAAGCCATCTATCAAGCCATCCCCCAACTCGGAATCCATATTTGTTCCTTCTCTACCTGGTGAGGAAGCTATTCCAATGGAGATTGACCGGGAGGCTGCAAAAGAGAACCCGGGGACTGCCGTCTCCATCCCGGGGACTGGCGCCTGCAACCCGGGGACTGTCCCTTCTTACTCGGGGACTGCCCCTCCTAACTCGGGGACTGTCGCATTCATTGAAGGAGTTCTCGCTGCGTGCACGAGGTCTCGGGGACTTGTCCCCGCCCCAGAAGAAGAAGAAGTGGTGGTTGATCCAATGGAAGTGGACGAACCAGTGTTTCCCATCCGGGAGACACCGAGTTGGGCTCTACCCATATTATCCTTTCTAAAAGACGGCACCTTGCCGAGTGATGAGTTTACCTCGAGGCAAATTCAGAGAAGATCTAAGGGCTATACAATCTTCAGAGATGTGTTGCATAGAAGAAGTCCTACTGGTGTGCTGCAGCGCTGTGTAGAGCCAGAAGAGGGAGAAGAAATATTGGTGGAGATACACCAAGGAGAATGCGGGCATCACGCCTCTTCTCGGGCTTTGGTCAACAAAGCTTTTCGGCATGGTTTCTTTTGGCTCACTGCCTTGAAGCAAGCTGAAGATATCGTGAGGAAGTGCAATGGCTGCCAGAGGTTTGCAAGTAAGATTCATATGCCAGCTTCCGAGTTGAAGACCATTCCCATTACTTGGCCATTTGCTGTTTGGTGCTTGGATATGGTGGGTCCTTTCAAGCCGGCTAGAGGCAACATGACTCACATTCTGGTCATGGTGGACAAGTTCACAAAGTGGATCGAGGTGAAGCCTATTCGGAAGTGTGATGGAGCCACTGCCGTGAGTTTTCTGAAGGACGTGATCTTGAGGTATGGCTACCCGCACAGCATTATCACGGACAATGGCACCAACTTTGCTGAAGGCAGGTTTGCGAGGTTCTACAGAGATAAGCGCATTCGGCTAGATGTTGCATCTGTTGCGCATCCCGCCTCCAATGGGCAGGTTGAAAGAGCAAATGGCATGGTGCTATCAGGCATAAAGCCAAGGCTGATTGAGCCGCTGCTGAAAACACCTGGGTGTTGGCTAGACGAGTTGCCAGCGGTGTTGTGGAGTCTAAGGACTACCCCTAACCGGTCAACTGGCTACACGCCATTCTTTCTGGTTTATGGAGCTGAGGCCGTGTTGCCCACTGACCTAGAGCATGACTCGCCCCGTGTAACGCTCTACACGGAGGCAGAGGCTAGAGAAGCTCGAGAAAATGACGTTGACCTGCTGGAAGAAGCAAGAGAGCTAACTCTATCACGTTCAGCTGTTTACCAGCAAAACTTGAGGCGTTATCACAGCCAGAAAGTGCACCCAAGGGTTTTCCGAGAAGGAGACATGGTGCTTAGGCTTGTGCAACGCACTGCCGGGATGCACAAGCTATCTCCTCCGTGGGAAGGGCCTTTCATTGTGAGCAAGGCTCTGCACAATGATGCCTATTACCTTGTTGACGCACAGCCATCCCAGAAGAATAGGCCGGATAGAGCAGGAGAAGAATCCAAGCGCCCTTGGAATGTAGCTCTACTCCGCCGTTTTCATTCGTGAGCAAATTATGTATGTACTCTCTTATCCGAGTTAAATCTTCTATTCGGCAATCTGAAATTGAACTCGGGGACTGCCCTCGTCCAAACTGTTCCATGTGTTTACTCTGCTTTACTTTGTCTATTCGGTTGAACCACTTAGAATTTCAAAAGCATAACAAAGTAGTGTGTTTAAACTCACCGGACACTCTGAGACTCTGCTGCTGTCCGCAACCCGGCTTCATGGCAAGCCAGAGAACAAGCCAAAGAGTCAATGAACACATGAAAAATTGCAAAGGAAAGGAAGCGTGTGGCAACCGAGTAGAGTGTTTTTACTGTTTTTTCTTTCCGGCCAAGTGGTGGGCATCGTTACTATGAATTTTTCTAAGTGGCTAAGTATTTGAAACTCCTACTTTGAAATCTTGTGACTCGACTACCAACAAAGCAACAAGTTGCAGGTAAGAGCTGAGATAAAAAGGAAAGAGCGGATAAAAAATGCAACTCGGGGACTTGCATACTAACGCAACCTGGCATCGAGCCAAAATCGCTCAAAAATTAAGTAGCAAACTTCAAACTGGAATAAAAAAGGAGTAGCAACAAAGACTTAATTGTTTGGTACATTTGCACCCGGCATCCCGGGGATCTCATGAAAGTTTAAAGGTAGAGTTTCAGGCAGTAGCATCATCAGTGGTGGCGGTGTTGTCCGCAGCAGTCGTCGCGGTGTTGGCCTCCTCGGCATCAGCTCCAGCACCAACGTCCATGGCGGTGGCTTGCTCAGAAGTGGCAGTGGCCACCACGATGGGGTCGGTGGCTGAAGTGGAAGCATCGGACTGGGTGCGGAGTAGCGCCGCGCCGTCAAGTGCCGCGCCAGACGAGGAGCCCAACTCGGGAGCAGCTTGCTGGATCACCACCTCGGTGGTGATGTTGGCATCCTGACCCTCGTCTTCCGGCTCCTCGTCGCTATCTGCACCAACCTTGCCCTTCCCCTTCCCGGATCC
>JAPCYS010003550.1:0-11406 GCA_028641055.1 Alopecurus myosuroides
AACAAGCATGAAAGCCTATGAACCGGGAGATCGACCAAAAACGTTACATTAAATCCATGATCTTAAGCTGAAGGATGGTACACTCCTTTGCGTGAATAGATAGCAGCCCAAACAAATGAAAAATACCAAATGAAAATATATGGCTATATATGCAATGATGTGATGTGCGTTGCCTCTTGTAACAATGAAATTTTGACTAATGGTGATTATTATAGTATTGGGTATGTGCAGGGATGTGAGTTACAAACGCCATTCAAGCCTTACATAGACAGGGATGAGGAATACTTGCTGCTCATATCTTATTACAGCGAGACGGTTTATGTGCACTACTGGACCAGTAACATCTTGCAAGCAGCAGGAAGGCATGCATTCATGACAAAGAACTATTAATGAGTATATACTTAGTAGCAAATTCCTTTTCATGTTCTGCCATAACAAGCCACTTAGAAATGGTATCCAATATTAAAGAATTGCTAATTTAGCAAGCCATGTTGTTTAGTACTGATATTGCCTTAATTTATATGGTTGTCTCTAAACTGGTGCTGCAGTTATATATGACAGGTTTGAGAAACTAAGTAAAAACTTCCATCAGCAGATCAGCTACTCGATATGGAGGAGGCAAGAACAACCTTTATCATATTTTGGCACCTCTCTCTTCCGGGCTTAGTTCATGGGCTGCAGTGCAATCTAATATCCAGTAAGTAACCTAAGACACCTTGCTAAACCAAAGCCAATTTTGTTTTTGTAACTAATATCAAACATTCTTTATACACGATAAGAATTATTTTAATCAAGGATTTATGCTTAACTCCTACATTTTATGCAGCCTCTGTCATAAAACTTGCCATCCTCTAAGTAAATATATTCAGCCCTTTTTTCTGTGTTTGCCGATATCACCATGAGGATGAGCTATGCATTAATATTGCATAGCATCAGATATTCAGATTATCTGAGCAATTGAATATAATTTATTGATGCTTTGGAAGGACCTGGGAGCAGAACTGATGTGTTTTTACATAACATAGATGAATATACTTTTGGGGAAGGTAGCTAACAATTTCCATATATTTGGTGCTTTAGTATCTAACTTATACATACCTTCAATACTTCGGGCCACTCAAAGTAGCAACGACTCCTCTACCAGGTAGGCAATAAAAACTCTCTACAGCAACTACATGGATCTCCCTCCCAACAGACTGATTTAAAGCTGCCCTGCCAAGACCACAATCAATATTTCAGCTCTCTGGCCTCTGCTATAAATTATTCTAGAAAAAACTTGACATGGTACAAGGGAATATGAAGAACATGGATTAAACATTAAGAACTTCAACATCAAGTTTAATGTAGTGAGAAAGACAAGAGAGTTTACACGGGGATCGGCAGCTCCCGTCGCGGCACCATGGGCAGCGGGTACGGCTAGCGCCGGTGGTGGCAGCAGCGAGGATCTCACCGAAGACTGCGGCCTGGATCGATTTGTTCCATCGCCCGGTCCATCGATCTATTTTTTTTGCCAAGGGAGAAGATAGGATGGTGGCGAATGGGTCCTCGATCTGCCCACCGTCGCGCGCCTCCCTGCCGGATCTGGCCTCCGTCAAAGGCGATCCTTCAAAATCCGGCCAGAGAGATAGAGAGACGACGCGGGAATGGACCGGCGCTGGGGGCACGGAGACGGGGTGTAAGAGAGAGGGATCAGGGGTAGGGAAGAGCAAGGACCGGCGCTGGGGGCTTGCTGCTATGCTTTGGGGACTGGTAGTGGTAGGGGAGACTGCTGCGATTTGGCAAGACCGGAAGAGGATGCTGCTGCTTGGAGTGGGCAGAGAGAGTAGGTAGACGTAGCGTGAAGGGAGCAGCCTTGGTCGGTATTTTTTTGAGACGCTACATATTCAAATTATTGATTTGGAATCTGGTTGAGTATTTTTAATTTATTTTGGTATTTGTAAATATGTTTATAATATATTTTAAATAAGGTGATGCAGAGGCCGGGGCCTAGGCTCCCATTTCTAAAAAAAAAATTAAATAAGGGATGTATATGCACTAGGAGGCAAAGCATCGTCTATGCTAGGAGATACACTGAAAGAATCGTCTTCTATTTTTCATGTATCAATACACTAAAATATGTCTATTCACATTTTGATAAATCCATGACAATTAATTCGAGTCGGAGTGAGTATATGATAATATCTAAGTTTTGTTTAGATATATTTTTAATTTTTGCAGGTCATGAACATGATAGAAAAGGATTGTGTTGATGTTAAGGGACCACCGATGTAGATCCTGAGACTCACCATTTTTTACACGATCGAAATGATACACTCGAATTAGCACAATCTGGCTAGGATTTCAAAAAAAAAAAAAATGGTCACGTAGATAATTATTTGGTTAAGAAAAATCAATACATGTAAATTTCTATGAGATAAACTCGATAATGTCATAAATGTATAGAAAATTGATTCATCGATATTCTACATTGCACTTTTTACATATTGGTCTTACGTATTGGATGATTACGAGCTGGAGAAGAATTGTCTAATGCACTTGCTCAAGTACCATAAGAATGAGGCAAAAGACAATATCCCTAAATTGTAGGATACTTGCGAGTAGATATTAGTTAAAAAAAAATTAGTTGGATAGTTCTTTTAATCAAACAATGTCAAGTTATACCTTTTATTGAAATACACTTACACAAGATGGAATCTTAATGTTTCATTAATACTTTGTGGTTTATTATAATTTGAATGTTTACATGCATTATATAAGCACGTTTTGCCAAAAAATAGATGCCGTAGCAACGCACGGGCATTCAACTAGTAAATCTTTGTGTTTAGAGATAAAACGGGAAGGAATCAACAAATCAAACAAATAAAGATTCTGTCAATTTTCGTGAGGACGTAGAGCACAGGCAAACGGCCTCCACACGTCTAGCGGAGACCTCTTTAAATCCCGTCCGTTCACGTGCGACCGGGAGGGCACCCTCGGAAGCCCTCACACCCTCACCCTCCCCCTCCCGCTCACCACGGATGGCCGCCGCCACCGCCGCCGCCCCGACCACCTCGGCCTCCTCCCGCCTCCTCCTCCACCGCGCCGCCGCCGCGCCACCCACCGTCCACCACCACCACCTGCGGCGCCACGCCACCCCCTCGCTCCTCCCGCTGCGCCACCGATCTGTTCGCGCCGCGCCGGGGCCGCGCGCCTGGCCTGACAGCGTCACGCCCTTCAACTATGGCGACGACGGCGACGACAGCGACGACCACCCCCGCGAGGAGTGCGGCGTGTTCGGCGTCGTCGGCGACCCGGAGGCCTCGTCGCTCTGCTACCTGGGCCTGCAGAAGCTGCAGCACCGCGGGGAGGAGGGCGCCGGCATCTGCGCCGCCGGGGACGACGGCAAGCTCAAGTCCGTGACGGGGCTGGGGCTCGTCAGCGACGTCTTCCGCGACCCGGCGCGCCTCGCGAGCCTGCCCGGCCCGGCCGCCATCGGCCACGTCCGCTACTCCACGTCCGGCGCCAACGAGGCCAACCCGAAGAACGTGCAGCCGTTCCTCGCCGGGTACCGCTTCGGGCAGCTCGCCGTGGCGCACAACGGCAACCTCGTCAACTACACCTCCCTGCGCAACAAGCTCGAGACGCAGGGCTCCATCTTCAACAACACGTCGGACACGGAGGTCATCCTGCACCTCATCGCCACCTCGCTCTCGCGCCCGCTGCTCGCGCGGATCTGCGACGCCTGCGAGCGCCTCGCCGGCGCCTACTCGCTGCTCTTCCTCACGGCCGACAAGCTCTTCGCCGTGCGCGACCCGTTCGGCTTCCGCCCGCTCGTCATGGGCCGCCGCCCCAACGGCGCCGTCGTGTTCGCCTCCGAGACCTGCGCGCTCGACCTCATCGACGCCGTCTACGAGCGCGAGGTGGCGCCAGGGGAGGTGATCGTCGTCGACCGCCGGGACATGTCCGTGTCCTCGGCCTGCCTCGTCCCGCACCGCCCGCGCAAGTCGTGCGTCTTCGAGCACATCTACTTCGCCCTGCCCAACTCAATCGTGTTCGGGCACGCCGTCCACGAGCGGCGCACCGCCTACGGCCGCGCGCTCGCAGAGGAGTCCCCCGCGCCCACCGCCGACGTCGTCATCCCGGTGCCGGATTCCGGGTTCTATGCGGCGCTTGGCTTTGCGCAGGCATCGGGGCTCGAGTTCCAGCAGGGCCTCATCCGGTCGCATTACACCGGCCGCAGCTTCATCCAGCCGACGCAGGCCATCCGCGACCTCGCCGTCAAGCTCAAGCTCGCGCCAGTGCGCGGCGTCATCAGGGGCAAGAGCGTGGTCGTCGTCGACGACTCAATCGTGCGCGGCACCACGTCGAGCAAGATTGTGCGCCTGCTCCGCGACGCCGGAGCGCGGGAGGTGCACATGCGCATCTCCAGTCCCCCGGTCGTCGGCCGATGCCACTATGGCATCGACACGCCCAGTGAGGGCGAGCTGATATCAAACAAGTGGGACACCGAGGGCGTGCGCAAGATGATTGGTTGCGACTCGCTCGGCTTCCTCTCCATCGACAAGCTACACAGCATCTACGGCGAGGAGGCGAATGAGCTCTGTGACGCATGCTTTACAAGGAACTACCCGGTGCCCCTCCCTGAGCCGGTGCCGGAGCTGGTGTCCTCTTTCGAAGACTGACCAGGGAAAATGGCTCCATAATCTGCATGCTTACAATAGGATTTTTGGCTCAATTTTGGCCGTGGCGAATTGTGTGGTTGCAATTGCATTCATAATCTGAATTTTTGCAGGTCTTAAAGTTTGTATCTGTGAGCCGATGTCTTTTTGTGGCCTCTCGGTTGAGGTTTCAGAGCCCTTTTCTTGAGTTAAACATCAATCAATTTAAAAGAAATGGCGACTAGGGACTTTTTTTCTATTCATTGCCGAGGAGGGTTACCGGCCTGAATTGCTAATTGAAGTGCATTTTGCAAGCTCCCGTCGAATCGAATCAGGATTTTCCTCTAGCAAAAGGTCAATATATCTTCCTATTGTAGTTACATCTGCGAAGCCAAGCAAGAAATCCTTGCTTCCACACTCACTTGTATAACAGCATGATATCCACATGTATCTATACCTAATAATAAAGTCATTAAGGTTGCTGCCAATTTTTTCGTCCAACAGGATTTTACCGTTTTGCCCTCCCACCAATTAGCATATCAACACTACTATTAAAAGAGCGAGAGGGGCAGATCCAAAGCATCGTGTCCGTACAGTTTTGCAATCAACGCTGATGATTGTTTCCGTATTTAGCGGTAAAACATTGTCCGTCGCCCCTCTCACAATAATGCTACACGTACGTGAAACTTCTACGTAAAACTCCTACGGGATGACGTGCCATCCGATGTGGCCACGATTTGCTCCCACAAGATCTGAACGTATCGGTTAGAGAAAAAAAGAAGTGGCCCACTGATTACGGTAGAAGAAAGAGAAAATTTCGGCTGCTTTGTTTGGACTCTATCGCTAATCAATCGATCTGCTTTCTCCGTACTGGTCGATCGACGCCCGGCGGCACCGGCGGTCTGTACAGTCCGGCTTGTCTTCGTGAGTGTTTATTCTGGCGCCGGCGATCTGTACCAGTACGGCTTGTCCGATACTTCGCGACAGTTCATTGTACCTCGACATATAGTTTGATCTGGAGGTAAAAACTACTAGCTTTGTTCTCACAATCAGCTTATAAACCTAGTACTTATATCTTTCTTTCATTCTCATCGTTATTTGTTTCTTGATCAACGTAGCATATCCTTATAAGTCCATGATAATTTTCTACCCACCGGCGGACCAAAGGCCTCTGTTGCCGGCGGCTGCCCGGGCTTCCGGCCGCCGGCACAGTGTAATTAGATGGGCTATTAATAAAAAAAATAGCATGTTAAACCTTTGGACCCAAGGTTTGCCCATGCTGTAAGTTAGTCTTGTGTCCGCTACTGATTCTACCTAGTTCCTGGTTCACTAAAATCAAAGGAAGAATTGAGATGACTTAACAACGTGTCATTTAATTAATACTCACTTAATTTCACAAATAATGTCTAACGTGATGATTTGTAGGGATGGACAATCAAAGTACTAGTGTTCATTATTCAAGTGACATGTCTATTTCAAGTGACGAGGATGGCTTCGAGCAACAGAAAGAAGACAACGTGGAACTTGAGAAAGGACACGGTGAAGCTGAAGCAGATCCCTTACTTCAAAATCCTGAGTTGGGCATGACCTTTGATAGTGAGCAAGAAGTGCGAGAATACTATCAAGAATATGCTAAATCTAAAGGATTTGGTGTCACTAGAAGAAGCTCACATGCTGATGAAGATGGAGAACTGAAGTACCTTACGCTCTCTTGTTCTCGCTATGGTAAGACTCAGTCCAACTCAAAAAATTTGTTGAAGCCGAATCCTTCAGCCGGGTTAGGGTGCAAAGCAAAAATTAATATTACTCGCCGTCCTTGTGGAAAGTTTCAAGTTTCAAAGGTCATTTTGGATCACAATCATACATTAAGTCCACTCAAATCTCGGTTATTTAGATGCAACAAAAAGATGGGCTTTCATGTTAAGAGAAGGCTTTTATTGAATGACCGCGCTGGAATACGAGTAAACAAGAACTTCAATTCTTTTGTTGTGGGAGCCGATGGCCATGAGAACCTCACTTTTGGTGAGAAAGATTGCCGCAATTTTCTAGAGAAAGAAAGAAGGTTGAAACTTGGAAGTGGTGATGCTGAAGCTGTTCGTGACTATTTTGTGAAAATGCAATCCGACAATCCAAACTTTTTCAGTGTTATGGATGTTGATGATGAATCTCGACTAAGGAATGTTTTTTGGGCTGATGCAAGAAGCAGGGCAGTTTATGACTCTTTTAATGATGTTATAACTTTTGACACAACATATTTGATGAACAAATATGATATGCCTTTTGCTTTATTTGTCGGAGTGAATCATCATGGCCAATCGGTGTTGCTAGGGTGTGCTTTATTATCAAATGAAGATACTCCAACATTTGTTTGGTTATTTCAAGCATGGCTTACATGTATGTCAAATCGTCAACCAAAAGCCATTATCACCGATCAAGCAAAAGCAATTCAGAATGCGGTGGAGATAGTGTTTTCAGATTCCCGATATAGATGGTGTTTGTGGCATATAATGAAAAAGATACCCGAGAAGTTAGGTGGATACGAGGACTATGATTACATCAAGGTTGCTATTGGTAATGCAGTTTATGATTCATTAACAATTACAGAGTTTGAGATTTCTTGGATGCGTATGGTCGAGAGATATAGTATCGGTGATAATGAATGGCTCAAAGGGCTTTATGACCATCGACACCGTTGGGTTCCAGCATTTGTGAAAGACGCATTTTGGGCGGGTATGTCTACTACACAACGCAGCGAGAGTATGAATGCCTTCTTTGATGGTTATGTCAATGCAAAAACTACATTGAAGCATTTTGTTGGCCAATGCGAGAATGCTCTTCGTGACAAAGTTGAGAAGGAGAAGCTTGCTGATTTTAATTCTTTCAACTCAACAATACCTTGTGTCACACACTTTGACATTGAGAAGCAATTTCAGTTATCCTATACGAATTCAAAATTCAAAGAATTTCAAGAAGAGCTAACACACAAGATGTACTGTGATCGGAATTTCATACAGAAACAAGGGGCAATAGAAATGTATGAAATAACTGAGGATGTGCTGATTAATGCGGAAACTGAATGGAGAAAAGATATTGTGTATCATGTATATTTTAATGATGAAGAGTTCGAAGTTAAGTGTTCATGTCGCCGGTTTGAATTCAGAGGTATTCTCTGTAGGCATGTGTTAAGTGTGCTCACTCACAAGAAAATAAAGGAGGTTCCTAAACAATACATCCTTGATCGGTGGACAAAAAATGTGAAAAGAAAGCATAACTTCATAAGGTGTACATATGGCGGCATGGAAGACACTCCTGTTGCAAAACGTTTTGATCTGTTGTGCAGCTCCTTCCATCCAGTTGCAGAGCTAGGCGCCATGTCAGATGATTCGTGCAATGATTTGATTGAAGAGCTACGTGCCCTGAAAATTAAGTATTCGAGTACGTCAAGTTCTGATAATAATGATGCACATCTTGTTATAGAGGAAGGTGCACCTTCCAGTGAGAACACAACACATAAAACTATATTGAGCCCAATAGCTGTTAGATGTGCTGGACGTCCTCCTTCTTTGAGAAAAGAATCAAAGGTTGATAAGCTAATTCGTCAAGCAAAAGAAAAGAAGAAGAAAGATGAACAAAAGGAGAAGAAGAAAGCTGCACAAGAGGAGAAGAAGAAAGCTTTCCAAAAGGTATTTCTGCGTATTATAACCTGTTGATCAAAAGTATTAATTTCAGCAATGTTAATTGTTGTATTTTAGGTTCGATCCACAATTTCGAGAAAGAAAGGGTCCAACACAAAAAGGAAATCACCAGAGGATGACAATCCACAACATGATAATGTGAGAATTTTTTCTCAAGTTTTCAATAATCCTGTACTTTCTTGTGTGAATCTTAATTAGCATGTATTATTCCTTTTGGAACAGGTTCAACATGCAGCTCTTTTGGATCACCAAATGGGTAGTAGCACAATCCAGGTATCTTTGTTTCTCATCTATTCATTTGCAATAAAATTATTTTAACATCCATCTCATTCTGTGCATTCATGTGGAGCAGGAACCATTTGACTTCGGCATTGGTACTGCTGTCATAAATCCAACAATAACCACTACAATACCATATGGAGTAATGCCGGTATATTTCTTTCATATCTCTTGATTTCCCATATAGTTACTTCAACATTCAAGTCATACCATGCCTTTTTTGGAACAGGACTCGTCTGACTTGGGCATTCCTACTGGAAACATAAATCCAATGATGACGGCTCCAGTACATCCAGGAGCTACATCTACAATGGTTATGCCACCAATCCTTGGAAATTATACAAGCTTACTGTTTGAAGTTCAACAAAACTCGTCTGGAGTGTCAAGTTCTACACATATGCAATTTGATGAATCTGGAATGTGGAACAGCAGGTTTAATCAGAGCTAGTGGATGCAGCCTTTTGTTTTGCACTTGAAAGTTTAATGTAATAAGTGGTACGCACTGTAGTATTTGATCGGAGAATAGAATACTTGCATCTTTGTTTAGATAGCTTCATCATTAGTTTGAACACATGTCAATGCTGGAACTTCAGTGATTTTTTCTTATGTAACTGGAATGGTAGTGGAGCTATCAGTACATCAGAGTTAACTGGGGTTTTTCATTCCTTTGTTACCATTCTGAAAACTCAACATTTCGCAAACCAAAACTGAAATGAATTCTCCACACATGTTATGTATATGATTCATGATCAGAACAAGCGGCGACAATCTGTATATAATTGAAGAGTCAATGATTCTTATATATATGTCGATGCTGACAAGTACATGTATAGCATGACTGCATAAGAGTGCAAAGAGCATACAGCTACAGGACTGAGCATCTCAGACAGCACAATGCGTGCATAATTTCTATGCTACTGACGACAATTTCTTTCCTCTCAAATGCTCCTAAGATTAAGATATGTTCTCTATGTACTTTGTTGAAAAGCTTCTGCATTACTTGAAATTTTTCTGGACGCCATGGCAATCAAACTTTTACTTGTGAAGCATCTCAGCTCCTGCCTGCTTGTCATCCTGGCAGAACATTTTTCTTGCCCTGAATGTCCTAGCTGAACTCATTCAGAGGATTGTTGGAGCCCTGGTTGTGAAGCAGGTTGGAGCTGTTCTTGGCGTCCTTTGAGACCAGGTACGCCATGAGTGCCGCTGCCGGCTCACCGGCGGCCTCCGGCCGTGCGGCAATCTTGTACAGGGATCAGAGCGCGTCTGCGTCCTCCGACCACTTCCATCACCGGTAGCCCTTCAAACGACCAAGATCAGCTTCACATGATCTTAGCGGGCGCCTTCCGGCGACGGAGATCTCAGCACACCGCTGCCGACGAAGTAGCCCGTGGTGGCGTCTCGGAAGAAAATCACCGGGCAACCACAGGGGAGCTCGCCTCGCCGCGCCACAACGCAATGGTTTAACACCGCTTCGGAGGACATCGCCGCGTTCCCATCAGTAGAGAGATCTTGAGCCCGCGCCGCCGATCTGTTCTAGCCCGACTGCCCGAGCGAGAATAGATGGGGATTCGGTGGTTTCTGTTGCGAGCAAGACTGGGAGACGGGTAAATGGCTCGTTTTTTTTTTCTGTCCACTTCCTTCTATTTCCTCGCGAGCGGATCGTGTGTGCCACATCATCCCGTAGGAGTTTTACGTAGAAGGTTTACGTGGGTGTAGCATTATTGCCCCTCTCATCCCGCGCCACTGCCTCCGAATCACCGGAAAATAAGGAAACCGATCATCTATTGATTCCCCAACCCGCTCCCAGATGCCGTCAAAGAGTCCCCAGCAACCTCCAGCAGCATCGCCCGTCGTCGTCGCTCGCCGTCGCCACCGGAGGCGGATCCTCTACTGCCCTACGCGATTCCGTGGTGAGGCCGTCACCAGTTGCCCCGCTCGACCCGGGGTTGCAGGAAGATCCGGACAGAGGAAGGCATCTGCCACCACCGGACGAACCGGCCGGTCACCAGGAGGAAGACGCAGCTCGCAAGAGCAACTCCTCGCTGCCGAGCCATAGTGTGAAGGCCGCGCCACCGATGCTCATCCACCGTCCGCAAAATCGAGCAGCCCGCGCCGCCCCGCATCAGGTGACATGGGGACATGGCCCCGCCGCCGACGCTGCGCGGGGTTAGCCCGCCGGCGCTCTCGGCTCCGACCAAGGTGCTTGGTGGCCAAGCGCCAGGTACGCAAATGCATGTTCTTTCACGCTTCGCGCTGCCGCCCACGTCCCATCAGACCTCCACCGCCAGTGCACCCCACCAACCCCCGCCATGAGGCAGCCGTCGTTCATCCACGGCTCAGGACACAAACACCGCCCCTTGGGGACACAGACTTTGGCCTCACCGTTTCTCCTCGGCATCCGTGCATGCCGCCGCCATGTCGCCGGTCTTCTCTTGTAGCCGAGCGTCGGTAGACTGCACACTGCCTGCCACATGTAGTCACCGTGCGTAGCTGAACCACCTAAGGCACGCCGCTCTCTGCTTGAATTTAATAACCCACCATATGGAAGCTGCGCCACCCTCTGGTTCCTCCCCACTGTTTCTGACAAAAGCATCAGACTGAGACTAATTGATTTGTTGAAGTGGTATGTTGTGGCCGATTTGTCCGTTTAAAATGTGCAGTGCATCAACTGTCAGTTACAATGTCATGCAGTAGGAATTCTTAGAGCATGTACAGCGCACAGGCGCTTCCATGGCCGCTTGGGGAAAGAAATACATATTTTAAAATAGAGAAACTCAGTTAAGCGTTTGCCCTTC
>JAPCYS010003391.1:0-137183 GCA_028641055.1 Alopecurus myosuroides
TGGTTTAGTTGCAACAAAACACATCGGAGTCCTTGTGGGAAAGATGATTACCGAGATAACGAAGTTCTTGGACTTCTTCTCTTTCAACGAACGATCAATCAGTGGCTTGGTGTGGATGCAAACTTCCTCAAATGAATGGAGGTAACAACCTACCATCTTAAGAGTAGTCCACACATGCATGACCAACTGGGGATTATTTCCGAGGGAACAATGGAACTATACTCGGATCCACGGCGACAACTTTCACCATAAGGACACAAACCCGAAAAAGTCACTTCGAACATCTGGAACCCAAACTTCATGATGACACAAAGATGGTTCTCGAAAGTTTCCCACATTAATGCCAGCTATTCAACATGAACCTCTTTCAACTTGGAGGGAATAGGAATGTCATCGTTGGGCTCGACAACACGCTTATCAAGACACTCCAAGAAGAGGGATTCATATGATACATGAACAAAGCAGATTATTGGTTGGAATAAAGGACTTGGAGGTGTACTCGGGCAAAACACCATGAGTGAAAACACCACCAAGATAGTCCTTGGATCTGATCTTGATTTGACGAGAGCCCAAATCAAACCAAGTGGTAGAGTGATAGCATTTCCACAAAGGAGATACTATCCTGCTTCAACACGGGGAAAACTAGATATCCATTATCAAAGGATCAAGTTAGGCAGAGCGTTTGCCTTTCAACTCTCCAAGTTATTGTTTAAGCTCAACCTACTAGTCCAGGGTGTCCAGCGGAGTTTCTTGGAGAAAAGAGTAGTTCAAACTACCCCTCGTTTAGACATCATGGTCAGGTAGCAACCTGGTGATACTTCTAGAAAGACAACCAGAATATCACAACCTACCTGTATGTCTCGAAGTTTGGAAGGAAACTTGCTTTTCAAAGCATCCGATAAGGTCTTGAGAGCTTTGGTATGAACCTAACTCTCTTATGAAGAATGTGCACCGGAATGAACGGATTTGGTAACACGGTCAACTTTAAGTAGAGGTTGGGTGACCAGTAGTGCTAAGAAGGATACAAATGTTTCTTAGGTTTTTCGAAGCAATAAGAATTGCTTAGAATATCTGATGCATACATCGGTACTCACTCAACCTTCTCGAGCATTTCAGGCTTGGAGGAAGAGTGAGTGGAAACATGTAGGAGTATCACTTCATCAATATGGCCATGAAACTCAACACAACCTCTGGATGTAAAAGAGTGTGATACTCGAAGGTGGAACAGAACAGAAGCTTATGAAACTTCTCTAATCTGCGGATTACAAAACTTTGACCTGGTACTAGAGATGAACGAGGTACTAGAGTTTGTTTCTCCTGACATCCCAAGGTGGAATGTTTTGACGGAAAACAAGAGCAATGCATTGGAAGAATCCAACGCACATATCAACCTGTATTTCAAACAGTACATGAGGTTTGGAAGCAAGCAAAGAATAGGAACATGCTCTTGGAAAATCCTGAGATCACGTTGGATGCACAAAGTCATACTCATTTGTATAACCCATGCTAAGACGAGAGGTATAGTAGAGTCAAGAACAAGGATATGGGAATCATAAAGAACACTCTTGTTGTGATCCCTTTTTGATTCCAAAGGAAAGCCTACGGCTATGAGAGTTGGAATTTCCTAACCACCCTGATGTAAAACAGAATCGTCAGGATCCAAAGAAACGGAACTTGGGTTAAAGGTCAGCATCCTGTACTGATGGCATGAGCATCACATGGTTATGAAACCACATGACTCAACTCACTGCAATTCAGCACATTCCGGGACCTTCGGTTCAAGTCCAAGGGTTAAATCACAACAAAAGGAGTAACTACTATTTAAGTGTCTCAAAGGACACTATGGATAGCAATCACAAAGTATCTTTCAAAGAACAACGATAGCTCCGGAAGTATCTGATCAAAAGACAAGGAATACATTCGAGATGAGAAGCAGATCTCGAGGTTCAGGATTTAGAACTTTGAACCATAGAAGAATGTGGAATCCACACAACTCTAAGAGACTAGAATGGAAAGAAAATCTCCCAGTTTAAGAGATAACGGAACATGGGACACACACGACTCTAGAAACTCATAACTAGGTCAACTTGGGTAAAAGACGTCCTTGCCAAAAAAGGCACCTAGGTTTTGAATGACTAGAAGAGATAGCAAAACCTTTTCAAATCAAAACAGGTAAGGTGACCCAGAGTTAGAGCGATACAAGATAAGGAGTAAAAAGAATCCTAGGATGGTTTTTTACAATCCATTTGGAGTTTCAAAATAGTTTTCACAAACACTAGACTCAACATCGACCAAGCAGTAGGGTTTTCCTACAGGCAGTCCTGCTCTGATACCATGACCTGTCACGACCCCGGACCTAGAGATATACATACTGTTATGTGCTCCTAGCCATGGACTCACAAGGGCTTCAGGGTTACCAGCCCCGGCCGCAACAAACAACGGCAGGCAGACTGGATTCATCGGCACGTAGTCCGGATCCCCAGTCTACTACTCCTTGTATCCATGCTAGTCATAACCAACTATGGATATCAAAGCGTCCACGAATCGAAAGAAACTGAAGGAAACGGGACCAAAGCTATACAGAGATGCTATGTGTCCAAACAGTGCAACAACAATCGAGGGTTACTGGGGTTACCTCGCCCCAGGACGATCACATCGACAGGCGGGCTCGGACATGGATCATCGGCTCCACAACCCCTCGACTGCGACAACTATGCAGGCATAGCCAAAACTGTATAACAATGAGCTCGAAACCAACAACCGATCAAAGAAACACTCTAGACATTGAAGCTTTATTAAACAGGTGTTACTAGAGTATAGCTTTACAAACAGAGGTCACACGACCCAACATTATATCAGACAACGGAAGGCAAATTATGTTGATAATCAACAAAAACAAAAAAGGCCTAAGAGGCCGCAACATAAGGCGACGTCCCATCCCATAGATTCCAGTCTGCTACCTGGGAACCCCAAACTACTCGTCGATGTCCACGTTGATTCACCACTGAAGTTAGGAACTCCACGTGAACCAAATTAAGCAAACCTGAGTACGGGAGGTACTCAACAAGACTTAATTAACCTATTATATATCTGCTATCTTCAGAAAGGGTTTTATGAAGGCTGATTTGCGTAAAGCAATCTTTGTTTTGCAAGTTGAGGAAGGAATGGCACGTCTCATAGAGTATTTTCAAAACAGATGAGAAAGCTACTCAACTACTGAGATCATCATCTTCTTGTATTCCACCAAGTCCTTCTTATTGCCACACTATCTCATGCTACAAGGATCACCCCTCTCGGCATCTCCGAGGAGGCACCCTTCAATCATGGTTGAAAAGTTTTAGTCATTCCGTTGAAGTTATCTATGATCACAGAATCCGTTGCGAAGTCGTCCGTAACCGTGGACACGGCTTCTCGAGGAGATTTATCCCTGCAGGGGGTACACTTTACCCACACGTACCATCCGACTCTTAACGCCACATGTACGCTCGTCCATGGAGCGCGGTAGAGGGTGGCTGGCCACGACCTTTACCTTGCTCGACCCTATCCATGAGTCAACCCGCCACCCCGTCAACATGGAGTTGGCCACCTCCTGACGGCACCTGTTTTGTGAGTCGGGAACAAGATCCGTGTACGTCCATCACTTGTCCCGGTCACGCCCTAAGTTTTCTCCAAAATCGTTTTCTGACTCACACGCAGATGGAAAGATCAAACTACGTGACTCATGGACGTGGCCAAACTAGTTAGTTGGTTGAGCGCGGTCTGTTAGGCCCCGCGTGTGGTTGCACGCTCAGTCTTGGCTTCGAAGGCGAGAACTCGCTCCTAGGGGCATGAACAGGACAAAACGCCACAACCCATTGTGGCCTCACATCCATGCCGTTATTTAGTCAAGTTATCAAAGATAATACAATTCACAACAACCTGACATAAATGATTCACGCATTTGACCAGATTCATCAACCGGATGGATCAGATCACAACTAGGCATGGCTAAGCAAGACTCACATGCTTTAACGAGGCGCGCACAAACAAACCTATAGCTGCTAGGAGCAGTGGATCAGGATATATAGGCGATGCAACTATTATAGGAGAACTCTATCTAAGACCATAAATACTTTGAACCGTATGCAATATACGAGATTCCAAAACACTTCGAAAACCATATATGAGCAGATAAGAGGTTATGCTTGCCTTGGTTATAAGAAAACCAATAGAAATGTCTTCTCGGATAAGTGCTTGAATATTCGGTTAGGATCAAGTATTCGCCATTGGACTGCTGGCCTTCTCTTCGGAGTCGCATTCTACCGAGGGGGAAACAACACCAAAAAGAAGAATAACAATCAAACATGGCATCGATGCAATGCGCAATATGTATGCATGAGCAAGTTAATGCACTAAGATAAAGCCCTAACCATGAACGTTGGGTTGCTAGGGTTCATATGTGAGTTAAACATTTTTACTGAAATTATCCCGAAATAGACCCCAGAGGGGGTTTCGGGTGATTATGAACATGAGTACAAGTTAAAGTGCTCAATTGGGTTTGAAAACATCATAACTAGGTTGCATTTGTCATTTTGAGCAATTTGATATATAACTTTTAATTTTCTAATTTTAGTGAATAAAAACTTATTTTTCTATTTTTAAAATGATCAAACAACATTAAAATAAATGCTCATTTTTCAACTTTCTCAAACATATATGAAAATAACATATTCCTGTAGAGTTTATTTTTCTGATCAATATGGTACCTCACTTCTATTTTTTTTGAATTATAAAACATTAGTTATTGATTTAACAAAAATTAAACATTTTCTATAATTTCCTGGGATTTCTGAAAATAGGACTTATGACGTCATCATGACGCACAGATGACATCATCGTTCTCTGATCTTCACAGTTGAATTCAAATTCGAACGAATTCGTGAATAATTGAAGAAACAAACTATACCACGGCGTAGAGGAGATCATGGGGAACCTAACGGTGGCGGCGCCGCTGGGTTGAGGTCGCCGGAGCGCCGCCGGCATGGGCAGACGGCGGCGGCTCTCGGTGGCTCTCGGTGACATGGCGAAATAGAGAGGGAGGGTACAAGGGGAGTTCACAGGGAGGCTCACCGGAGTGAGAGGAGTCCAACGGCGTGGTGGGAGGAGCGCGGGAGGCTCTGTACCGGCGGCGAGCTTCCATGGAAGCCGCCGGACAGTGGCGGTGAAGACGCGTGAATTGGAGCCCTCGGGGGCTTCCCTGCTGTTGAGCAAGCTCGAGGAGGAAGAGGGGGTTGCAGTGGAGCTCCTGGAGGGTTCAATTCGTCGGGGGAAGCTACGGTTCGCCGGCGATGTCGAATCTCGCCGGAGCTAGGGTTTCGGTTCACAGAGGGAAGGGAGCAGAGGACGAAACAGGAGTGAGGGAGGGCAACAGAGGAGGTCGGGGCGCTCTCTGGGTGTGCTTATCTTCCTGGGAAGACCAAGCATGAGGTGGCATCGACGCAGGCGCTGCCTCGATGCAGCTACTCCTACTGTCAAAGGTTGAAGACAACCATCTTACGCAAAGCCCTCTGCAGTTTTCAAGATTTTCAGAAAAGCCCTTTTCCATTAAGAAACATAACACAAAATAAAGTTTTGAGGACCTTTTTGAAAGGATGAAAATTGGCAAAAATACTTTTTGGAAACCTTGTAAAATTTCCAACAAAACCATGTGTTTCTTTGGTGTAATTGAAATATTTTTCAATACAAAATTTTGGGACCCAAATTAAGTACTTTTTGTGAGATTTTCTCAAACCATTTAAATTCATAACTTAAATTGGTACAACATGGTTTAAATTTTTGTTCTCATGCATGTATGAGATGAACACAACACCACACACCCTAATGTAGCAAATTTGGGATGTTACAGCAATCCAGCCCGTGTCCCTGGGAGAGAGGGCGACACGGGCTAGTGTACATGCCAAGCAAGGAATTATCCAGTAAGCGCACGTCCGCAAGATTGCATCCGCGTGGCCGTGGGTCCTCCTCTCTATCGCCCCGTGCGACTGTTGTTCTCGTTTTGCTCAGGAATCATTAGGTTGGGCCGTACATGGCGCGCATGCCCATTTCGGTTGGACTTTGGCTCGTGCGTTGTGGGTGCCACTAGAAAAAGGGAGGCCTCTCCCGAGCATACGGAAGGACAAAATGAGCTCATGCCAGGACGACACGTGGCGAGCTGTACGTGAGGAACCGGATGGAGGGAGTGCACGCATTTGTTTTTAGATCCTTTTTTAAAACGAAATATCTCATGAAATATCTCATGAACCATAGTTCGGAATTACAAACCGTTTTCATATTGGAATTCCTCGCATCGAGATTTTCAAAACTAGATCTCATTTTGATAGGTTACGAGAAACTTTGTTTTTCGGACTTTGTACACCTTGTTATCTATAGTTTATACTTTCGGTAGCACGCATGTGTGTGTACACCATGTACACCATGTATATCCAGTAGCACGATGCTCGGCTTCGCCTTGATATTTTTTTACGGCTCGACTTCGTCTCGATAACCATTTATAAAAATCTTGAAGGGGGGTACATAGGTCGTTGTGCGCATTGGTCGAAGCGTGCATTGGTCATAGTGCGTGCTACGACTCGGTGTTGCCTCGTACTACCGCTCGGCTTCGCCTCGAACAAAACGGCTATGGCGTTTCGTCTAAAAACTACACACTAAAAGTATAAAAAATAGCTACCAAAAGTGTACAAACGTTGTATGTGAAAGTATAAAAAATTGCTACCGAAAGTATACAAACGTTGTTCTAAAAGTATACATGTTATATGTGAAAGTATAAAAAAATGCTACTAAAAGTATACAAAAACTGTTCTGGAAAGTATACGCACGGTGTACCTGGGTGTACATCCGGCTGGGTGTACACATATGCCAGGGCGTACATCCGCCTGGGTGTACGCCGACCCTTCACTGGGTGTACACCCGTCTGGGTGTACGTCGGCCCTTTACTGAGTGTATAAGCGCCTGAGTGTACAATCGTCTGCAACTGGGTGTACAACCGTCTGGGCGTACACCCGTGGTGCACGTGGGTGTACGTCGGCACATGCACTTGAAACATACTTCGTTCACTGCACATGGGTGTACATCTGTGTGTAACTGGGCGTACATCCGTGTTGATTCTGGACGTAGAAAAAAATCTCGAAACCTATCAATATGGGATCTAGTTTTGAAGATCTCGACGCGGAGATCTCAAATATGAAAACGGTTCGTAATTTCGAAAAACGGTTCACGAGATATTCCATTTTGAAGAAACGGATCTCGAAATAAATGCGTGTCAATCCATCCTTCGTCCACGTGAGGGGAAAGGGAACCCCCCCCCCCCCAAAACTCTCTGGTGGCGACACTTGTCACGCATGCGGACACCCTGTGGAGGCTAGGAGGAAGTAGAGTGCGACACTTGTCACGCCCACAGCGCGCGCGGGGTGACCTTCCGGAAGACCGACCTTTTTCTAGTGATTTCGGAGTATTCGAGATGTCCATCCTATGCATCGGGGCTATTTAAATCGGTGGTTCTCGATGTCCCCCCCTCTCGCTTTGAGAGTCGTCCTAGGGTCTCCCTCTTCGTTGCCGGCGCGCTCCTCGCTTCCCTCCGACGGCGTTGCCGCTCGGTGTGGTGGTGATGGCGTGGCCTGGCTTGTATATATTGCTGGTAGTTGTAGGTTAGCCTATGTGCTTGTTCTCGCCGCCATGGCGCTCGACTGGGCTCCCGCGACTCGCAGCGACGCGGGAGGCTGCGCTCCTTTCTCCTTCGACATGAAGCTGTGGAAGCTTCCTGGACGGGCGGAGGCTGCGCAAGATCGGCTAAATAAATTCGCTCGCCGTATCTGCCGTCTTCATGATTTCGAGAAGCGAAGACACGGAGATCCCCTGGCCGGCCGTGGAGGCGAGGAGGGGAGAAGCTGTTTTTTCTTCTTCTGCGTGGTCATGGAGCGGACTTTGCTGCTTCATCGAGCTCATTCTGCGGTAGTGCTTCAGTTTACCGCCGCGATCTTTGGCCAGAAGGGTGGCATCTCTCTGCCTCCGCGACGGAGGCTTGCTGGCTTGGACGCTGGGGCTCGGCTTCGATTGGATTCCAAGTGGTTCGTCCCCGGACTCCGCTCGACTGCCGGCATCTGAGCTGTATCATCGGAAGGGAGAGACCGAGAGCTTCATTGGGCTCCGTTCTCGGTGTCGTTGGCGCCTGGAGAACGCCAGCGAGGTGTGGCAGTGGTGCTCGAGGGCCTGATTGCTTTTCTCTCTTTAGTCCTAGGGTGCTGGGTGTAATTTCGCAGGGCCTCTTTTCGAGTTTTAGGTCTATAGGGCAAGACATGATAGGGGCCTTTGTGTATATTGTTCTGCCACGTGGTGTGCTTCTAGCAGCTTAGGGGTTTCGACCCCAAACCTTGTACAAAAAAAAAAAAAAAAAAAATCGGTGGTTCTCTTCCTTGCTTGGCGATGTGGGACTAAAACGAAATCCAGGTTCGTTGGTTTGTGCCCGTGTGCCGCTCAGTCGTGTGCGCTCTACTCGCTCCTGCCGGTGCGTATGCCATACGCATGCAAACGAAGTAAAAATAAATAAATAAAACTAGCTTAACGAGTGTGCGTTTTGCTCACTGCTGCTGGTGCATGTGCATGGAAACAAAATAATAAATAAATAACTAGCAGCAGCGTGTATGAGCATTACACTTTTAAATCTCTAACTTTAGACTGGGCGTCCAGCAGTAGTAAAAAAAGAAAAATAAAGAGCATCCATAACAAGAAAAATAGAAAAATTAGACTATAGTTTATGCCTGCGCTGGCTTACTCATCTGCTGACCAGGTGGTTGTTACTTTAACTACACAGTCATAAAAAAACAAAAAAAGAGTACATAGGCAGGCATGCTAACGCACGCATAAAAAACAACGTGACACATTTCTTAGCAAGCATGCAGTAATCTCGAGAAAAGAACGGAACGGACCACTTGCACTAAATTAATGTTTAATTTTAGCATCGACTAAATCAGTACTGATATATACATGCAGGCGAAAAGCCTTTTTCAGCAAAATAGATACATGCGGGCACAAAAATTTGGACCAAAGAAGAACGGAAATTTATAAAAAGTGGAGAAAACTTTGGTGACCATAAAACAAAATTATGAGTACCAAGTGGAACAATAAATCCTGATTAAGTGAAACAAAAAAATTGAAAAATCATGGTATGAGAGAAATAATATCGTAGACCAAGAGAGAAAAAAATGGAAACTTATAGAACAAAATATGATGAAAAAAATTGGCCTAATGAAATAATTTAAAAAACACAAGAAAAAAATAACAACCACTACGAGAACACAATATTTAATACACATGAAATAAATCGGGTCACAAAAGAGGAACAATTTTGAATGAGCGGAACAACGGGAACACATCTGAAATATTCCAAAAAAAAAGGGAAAATAAAACAAGAAAACATACCAATAAGAGAATGGAACAAATATACCAAAAACAAAAATGAACCCTGAAACAAATAAAAATACACCAGGAAACAAACATAAACAATAGAGGAACAAAAAAAAATTAGGAACAAAAATCTACAGAGCGATAGGAACAAAAGCTCAATGGAGATAGTAACCAGAAAGTCTATAGAGGAACAAAGTTCCATGGCTATAGGAAAAAAACTAGGAACAAAAAACTCGGGCAAAAAAGTTAGGAACAAAAGTTCCGCAAAGGTAGGAACACAAAATCTATAGAGAAGGGAACAAAGTTCCATGGACATAGGAACAAACGCTCGGAATAAAACGTAGGAACAAAAAACTACATGGACATAGAAACAAAATGCTTGGAACAAAAGTGCAGATAAAATCTAGGAACAAAAAGCTTAATGGATATCGGAACCAAAAAGCCTATAGAAAAACAAAGTTCCATGGAGATAGGAACAAAAACTAGGAACCAAAATTTTCGCAAAGAAAGGAACACAAACTCTATGGAGAGAGGAACAAAGTTCCATGGTCATTGGAACAAACACTCAGATAAAAGGTAGAAACAAAAATCTCCGTAGAGATAGGAAGAAAAAGCTAGGGACAAAGCTCAGGACAAAAGTTACAGACAAGAGCTCCATATATATAGGAGTAAAAAACTCTATAAAGAGAGGAGCAATATTCCATGGACATACGGACAAAAGCTCGAACTAAAAGGCAGAAATAGAAAGCTCCATTGACATAGGAACAAAAATCTTACAACAAAAAGCGAGGAACAAAGCTAGGAACAAAAACCCCATAGAGAGGAACAAAAGTTAGGAACAAACTCCAGAAGAAAAGTTAAAAAAATAACTCAACGGATATAGGAACAAAAACTCTATAGAAAGAGGAACAAAGTTCCATGTACATAGGAACAAAAGCTCAAAATAATACGTAGGAACAAATAGTTTGGAACAAAACGAGAAACAAAGCTAGGAACAAAAAAAAAACTCCATTCATAGGGATCAAAAAGTCTATAGAGGAGCAAAATTTCATGGAGGTAGAAGAAAAACTAGAAACAAAATCTCAGACACAAAATTTAGGAACAAAAGGTTCCACAAAATATAGGAACAAAATCTCTATGAAAGAGAGGAACTAAAGAAGAAGGAAAGTAAACTGAAAAACACATACCAAAGAAAATAAACAAAAATAGAAAGAAAAAAGTAACAAAACACACCAAAATAAAAAAATACCATGACATGGAGTAAATGTCTTTGGTTTAAAAAATAGAAAAAAATAGAAGGAACAAATTGGAAAAGTAAACAGGAAAAAGAGAGAAAAAAACTTGAAAAACAGAATAGATTTAAACGAACAAAGCATGCGAATGTACGGGAGTATCTGTCAAAAACCAAATCTCTAGAGAGAGAGGGGAACAAAAGCTCCATGGACATAAGCTCCATGGAGATAGGAACCAAAAACGTCTATAGACGAATAAAGTTTCATAGACATAGGAACAAAAGGTTAGGAACAAACATCGGAAGAAATCTCAGAACAGAGACAACTCTACATAGAGAGGAGACAAGTTTCATGGACATAGAAACAAAAGTTCGGAACAAAGGTAGGAACAAGTATAGGAACAAAAAGTTACAGAGAAATAGAAACAAAAGATCGGAACAAAGTTCCATGGGAACAAAAAATTTGGAACAAAGGTAGGAACAAGCTTGGAACGAAAAGATACAGAGATAGGAACAAAAGTTGGAAACAAAGTTCCATGGATATAGGAACAAAATCTCAAAACAAAGGTAGGAACAAAAAAAATCTATAGAGATATACCAAAGATGGGTACAAAGTTAGGAACAAAGTTCCATGAATATAGGAACAAAAGTTCGGAACAAAAGGTAGAAACAAAGTTAGGAACAAAAATCTACAGAGATAGAAACAAAAACTGAGAACAAAATCTAGGAACAAAGTTCCATGGACATAGCGCTTGAAACAAAGATAGAAACAAAAAAGCTACAGAGATAGGAACAAAAGCCGGGAACAAAGTTCCATGGACATAGAAACAAAAAGCTTACAACAAAGGTAGGAACAAAAGGCTACCGAGATAGAAAACAAAATGTGGAAATAAAGTTATGAACAAAGTTCCAGGGACATAGAAACAAAAGCTCGGAACAAATGCAGGAACAAAGCTAGCAACAAAAATGTACAGGGAGATAGAAACTAAACTGGAAACAAAGTCAGGAACAAAACCTTCATAGAGATAGGAACAAAAACTCTATGGAGTAACATATTTTTATGGAGATAGGAGCAAAATATCAAACAAAGGTAGGAAGAAAGAAGAAGCAACAAACCTTGCACGACAGCCGAAAATTATAGCGCAAATGAAAAAATCTACACATTTAACAAACCAAATAGAATATGGGAAAAAAATAGGAATCGTTGAACAAAAAAAGATGGTTTGGATATCAAAACTTTAACAAACTAGAAAAAACGTAGGAAAGAAGAAAAAGAGAAAGTTAGATCATGCAATAATAAAATTAAACACGTGATGGAACAAATCGTAACTACTATCAGACAGAAAAAAGTGTTACAAAACTTAAAGGCTTAGGAAACAAAATAAAATAAAAAGAGTGTAGGAAAGAAGGAAAAAGAAAAAAAAAATACGTAAAGTGGTAAAAGTAAAGTAACCAAGGAACCAACATCAGCAAACTAAATCCAAGGAACCCATCGACTAACATGAAAAGAAATCATGAAAGCGGAAAAAAAAGAAAAACAAAATAAATGAAATGAACAACGAAAAAAAAAAGAATGGAATAAAGAGAAAAGGAAAGATAAGAAGAAAACAAGCTGTCCATATGGAGCCTACACCTGATTTATGGAAAAGAAAAAGCACATAACGCATACCCTTTTTTTGTGTGCAAGGGGGCACAGAATGCATACCCTTGAATCTGATCAGCGGAGCAAACGGTGCGAGGATAGGTGACGTGCCACCCCTGGGCTAGAAGTTTGACTCACAGAAGACTCGGTGTATGTGAATGTTTAGGAAAGGAAGTAGCGAATCAACGGACAACAAACATGCTAAACGGGCCGAGCCCAGTATGCGAATCCTTCAGCGAAATGACAAAACAAAATCGCCCGGGCGATGTGGAGGGTTTTCCGTGGCCATAGGGTAGGGCTTACGTCTTCACGTTACTACTGTACTTCGTAAAAAAAAACTGCTCTTCTGCTCGTTTAGATCACCCATCCCCAAATCATCGCGCCGCCTACGCAACAGCCGACGGAGAAGCGCTAGTCTCCAGTCCCGAAACGCTAAGACGTCGTCGTCCTGACCTTCGCCAAAGCGCTGCCATGAATTGCCGCACGCGGCACGCCCAAATTGGCGCTTGATTATCTTCTCAGCTTCGCTTCCAAGTTCCAACTGGTCTAATTCTTTCCCTCTCTGCTAATAGGTAATTTCTCTGTTTGATTGATTCCTGTCTAAATATCAGTTAAGACCTCTCTGTGACTGGCCGCTACAACTAGGTTTAACTAACTGTGAATTTTACAGAGTTTATTCAATCTTATTGCACAGAAGAAGGGGACGAAGAGACCAAAGACTTATTTTCATCTTGACCAGTGTGATCTTATTTTTTCTCGCCGTCATAACAACTTGCCAATTCGATCCAACCTCCCATGGTTGCGAATGCGGCTGAAAATTCTGATGCAAATGGCAATGGAACACTTCTTGGGAATAGAGCAGCTACTCACACCCAACATCGAGGATGACAAGATTTTGGAGTGCTTTCGGCCATTGCAAGAAACAAATCACGCGTGAGTGGTAGTAACTTATTTCTTATGAATATAATCTACATACCATGTATTCACCCATACTATTTTTTTGATTAGTTTTTCTTGTGTTTTGTAGCCTCCGCTTCTTCTCCTATGATCAATGAGGAAATGGTAGGCTGAGGTCAGAGAAAAACTTTGTTAGTTAGGTACTTAAAATGTGTCTCATTATGTGATTATACCACTGCAACTCTTTTGTTCCTTTCGTATTATCATTTGGTTAAACATTTAATTTATGTTTCATGTCAAAACTACATTTGCGCAATTTCCGTGTACTTTGCCAAACACATTATGTTTTTGGTAGGTACTAGAAGGAAACTTTTTTTTATAGTTTTTGGCCAACAGAAATTAGCCCTGTTCTTCCCCAAATCCTGGGTCCGCCACTGGCTTTGAGCATCTTTCACCTCGGTCAAGGAGTGGTGAGATTGGTCATCTTCATCTATGGCTCTATGAGGAAATCGTTTGTTATGTAACCGCCCCTTTAAATTCTAAACTCCTTAATTAATGCGATGAGGCAAAACTGTTGCCTCTGTTTAAAAATAAATAAGAACTTTAAGAATTGATTGCCGAATTAGGAGCTAGAGTACTTGTCATCGGTAAAAAAAATGAAAAATGCTTGTGAAACTGGTGAGGAGAGGACGAATCATTGCTCGGATTTGTTCCTGTACACGTATCGCTTTGCATAGTAAAAGTACACGGCCACCTCTAGAGCGCCAAGGCCAGCGAGGAGCCAGTAGAAGTAATCAAGGTGCGCACGGTTAAGGTTGTTGGAGAACCAGCTCTCCCCGCCGCACCTCGTCGTCGTCCAATCAATCGCCGACACCAGCGCGCCGCTGGCGTAGTTCCCCACTCCAAGTATGCTCAGAGACAGCGCTAGGCCCACGCTGCGGAGCGTGTCGGGCACCTGGTCGTAGAAGAACTCCTCCAGCCCAATGTAACTGAACACCTCCGCGAGGCCAATCAGCGCGTACTGCGGCACCAGCCACCACAAGCTCATCGGCACCATGAGTCCATGACGTCGGGGCGGTCGAGCAAGCCGGCGTCCTTGGCCGCGCGGATGCGCTTGGCTTCCACGAGCGTAGCGACGGCCATGGCGATGCTGCACAAGGCCATGCCGGTGCCGATGCGCTGGAGCGTCGTGATGCCCGCGGGGTGCCCGGTGAGGCGTCTCGCGAGCGGCACGAGGGCGCGGTAGTAGACAGGGACCAGGACGATGTAGGCGATGCTGATGAAGGATAGCAGCGCCGCCGGCAGCGCGACGAGGCCCCTCATGCGCCGGTCCATCGTGCTGCCCTGCTTGGTGAACAGGGTGGTGACTTGCGCGATGGCTGCTGCGAATACCAGGCTCGACAGCCAGATCGGTAGCAGCTTAACCAATAATCCTTTACCATCCGCTGGTTCTGCCGTCAAAAGCCTGCACAGGTAAAAGAGACGGTCATTATCTGGCACGACCGTGCAGAGGAATGAAGCTAGTACTCGTGCTCACCGTTGTGTGTCAGTGTGAGCGACAACGACCTTTGGAGAAAAGGTGAACTTCTCGGTGAGCCGCGCGAGCAAGAACTTCTCGGTGAGTGACAACGACCTTTGGAGAAAAGGTGAACCTGACGTCGACGGGATGCTCAGCGCGGTATGTCCCTCATTAGTGTTAAGCATGGGAGGAAGTCCAACATTTAAAATGCGTGGCATAGTAGAAATGGGATGAATAGAGTCATAATTGGGAGGTGGTGGAACTCTTGAGTTAGGCCCCGAACCATGAGCCGCTTGAGACTTGGAGCCTTCGGAACTTTCACCGCTCTTAGCCTTTTTGTCAGCTTTCGCCTTGGCTTGAGCATTGTTAGCCTCCATTTCGGCGATGTCCGGAATCGAATCATCATTCGAGCTAACATCATCAGCGGTGGAGGAAGTTCCTCGGACTCCTTGGTTTTCCCCATCATGGCCTCCAACTTCTTCTTTATGCTAGAAACCTCCGAACCAACACTAGAGCTAACCTTGGACATTTCGGTTTGGATAGTTCCAACCGTTTCTTATAGGTTAGTTATAGTGTCGGTCATCTTGGCGATTTCCGCATTCGAAGCTTCGGGATCACTTTCATTGACCATTATACTCTTAGGCGGTTAAGCCCTTAGTAAGAGCCGAGGCTCTGATACCAATTGAAAGTGAAATATGGTCAACTAGAGGGGGGGTGAATAGATTGACTACCAATTTTTCTTCTTTTTCTTTTTAGTTTGAGCTAAACAAGTAATACAAGGTTGTCTAGATGTGCAACTAGGTGAGCAACCTATGTGATACAAAAATACAATACGCAACAGAAACAATAAGTAAGGTAACAAGATAAACCACAAGTGTAAACAAGGAGACGAGAATAATTCACTACTGCAGAAAGGCTTATAGCCTCAAGGTGGTTAGTGACGGGCAAAACTAGGCCTGTCGCTAGTAAGTATTACCAGTGACGCGCAAGGATAAGCCTGTCACTAGTAAAAAACATTAGCCACAGGCGTACAAAAGTGACTGTCACTAGTATTTCTTTAGGAGAGCGGCTCAACAGAAAATTTATTTAGTGACAGGCATCTATAAATGCATGTCACCGGTAACGCTACAATTAGTGACAGACTCAAAATCTGCATGTCATTGGTATTTTTTCATGGAGCGTAAGGGAAAATTTATTAGTTACATGCATGTATAAAAACCGGTAAATGGTGAAGGGACATTTTCCCCAACTTTTTGTTTAGAAGAACGATAGTGATTTTATCAATCAACTGGCATAATGTTCACCAAAATATATTTATTGTGTCGGCGTGGTAATTACGTTTTTATTCAATTGAAAATATGTTTCCTCGTAACAACTTAAGGATCTGAAATGTTTTTTTAATGTTTGTACGTCATTGTTTTCCTCCGTCAATCGCTAAAATAGAGTTATGAGCGGGTGCCCTCCTCTGCTTGCTTGGAGAGGCGGACGGCGGGCATGGCACGCTGGCGGCACAAGAAGGAAGCACACAAGTCGGTGCTTGGCTTGCTAGCTTGCGGGGTAGGAGAAAGGCACAAGGGAATTGAGGGGCGGGATGGCAGCACACGCCGGGATCGGGAGGGATATGGCGTCGGGCTAGGGTTTCCCTATACGGTGAAATCCTGACGGCCTGGTATGTTTTCGACGGTCCTGAGTGACCACGTCAGGAGAGTTCATGTCGGCGTGAGGAACATGAAAACAAGACCCAAGGTAGTAGAACATGTGCATCCATCTGCCTGGTCCGTACACATGTATGTGCCAAACGAAATACGACTAGAGTGACCACCGTGGAAACTTGATTTTGACTGAGCTGGATTTTTTTAGCCCAAATTGTTTGATCCGTGGTGCACCAATAAGATGTGAGGATGCCAACACCCGCTGATCGCCGATATCGACCATCGGTACAAAACACATCTAATGATTGTATCACACCATATGTTAACGAAGAGAGAGTCGCGAAAACTTGTGTAGCTAGCCCGCCACAAAATTACGGTTTTGGGCCCAAAATTTGGAGCGATACCATCGACGGTTCTCAAAAAGAAAAAGAAAAAAACAAAACCACCTACAGCTCCTCTTCCCCCACTCACCTCTCGACTATTCCCTCTCCCCGATCTGAATCGCCACGCCGCCTCTCTACCTCACCGGCTGGCCCCTCCACCGCCGCCTCCTCTCCAACCCCGACCGCACCTCCCCCAAGTCGCTACCTTTCCCCTCCCGGAGCAGCCGATCGAGCGCCTCCAGGCTCAGCCATGCCGGCGACTGATTCGCCGCCACTCGAGAATCACGACGTCGCAACAAACACTAATGTAACACCTGGGGTGTTACCTGTTTGTTTTCTTTTTTTGTTTGCATCATCTGCATCCCATAAGCATTGCATCATGTTTTCCAAACCACTCAAAACTTCCAAACAATTTAAATTGTTCAAAACCCTAATGGTAAATGCAAACAACAAATTCAAATCAAATCACTCATTTAAATTGTTGGTTTTAATCAAACCATTAATTCAATCAATTAATTAAATCACCTTCAAATTCAAATCACATATTTTCAAACAAAATCAATTTGAAACTATAAGAAAAAGAACAACCAAAATATTCTTTCTTTCCTTGTTCCCATTTAAGTCTTTTGGGTCACCTTATGAAATTGTTGGTTTTGATAATCCCTTTTTAATATTCCAAAAATCACTCACATTTGGTTTATTTTCCAAACAGCAGTTTATTTTCCAAACTTTAGAAAACAAATCTTGGAAATTGTTTTCTTCTAACCTAAATAACTAACCTAAATTTTCCCTAGAATTTCTGCTAAACCTAAAAGCCTCTATTTGCTTCCTTTTCTATTTTGCTACAAAAAAAAAAAACATGAAACAGAAATAATACAAAGGAGAAAACGCAGCCCAGCCTTTCTTCCTCCAAGCCCACCCCTTACCTTTTCTTTCCCCAGCCCAATTCTTTTTTCTCCCCCAGGCCCTTTTGCTCTGGCCCAGTACCCCTTCAGCGTTGGCATCTTCTTCCTCGACGTCAGCAGCGGTACGACTCCATCTGCACCGCCTGATCAACCTCCACCCCACCCGATGTGCGCCGTACAAGCTCGCCCACCAGGATAAAACAAGCCCCCTCTGCCCTAGCCTCGCAGAAACCCTAGCGCCCTCTCCTACCCATCGCCGCCATCCTCGCTAGTTCCCTTTCTCTCTGTCAGTTCGTTGCCTGAACCACCGTCAGTATTCACCACCGAGGCCCCTTCCTCCCCTAGCTCCGGTAGCCCTGGCCACCTCGAGGTGCCTCCGAGGGGGAAAATGGAACCGCGGCGCCTGGCCGCATCTCCTCGTCCCCTCTCCGCTCGCTGGGAGCGACCGTGGGCGCCGCGCCATCGCCGGAGCAGGACGTCGGCGTCCCTGTTCGTCGACAGCGAGTGGCAGGTGCGCCTCGTCCCCTTTCCTTCCGCTCCCCCTCCTCTCTGCCCTCGTGGCCACCCGCACGCTGGCCGCACGCCCACGGCCGCTCGCCGGCCCGAGCCGCGGTGTATCGCGCCATCCCCTCGGCCTCGACGTGGATCTCCGGCGAGCAGTTTCTGTCCGCTCGATATACAGTACGTTCCAGTTACAGTTTCTGGAAAAACTGTTCGGTAGATGCACCTTATTCCCCTTAGCTACTGTTATCTGACAAGGAAGCGAGTTCAGCCGCACTGGCCTGTTCCCCCGCGCGCGCAAGCCAGGTCGAGGGATCGATCCCCTCGGCCGCAATTAAACCACCTTTTTCTCGTTTCCTTTCCAGCGCTCCGGACCCACCTGTCAGCTTCCCTGCTGGCCACGTCAAACTCCAGCCGCGCCACCTAGGCGCCACGCTGGCCCCCTGGCCCACGGGCAGTTGCTAGGGGTAGGCAGCATTGCGGTAACCATTGTTTTTCTGAATTTCTGTAATCAAAAACTAGTCCCTAAAAAAATAACAAAGTGGTCCCCTGTTTTGATCTGCTAATAACTTTTAATCTGTGAATCCAAATCAAAAACTCTAAACATGTTTATTGCTCTAAATTGAATTCTCTATCTATTGGTGCCATTTGTTTTCTGTTTTGAACTTTCAAAATGCAATTCAAATTTAAATTCAAATCATTCAATTGAATTTTGCAATAATTCATAAGTAATTCATAATAGTTCCAAATCATGCAAATAAAATATGTTTTCAATACCATTTTAAATAATCTATTCAAATATAATTTTTGTTTTCTGTTTTGAATAATTAAAATTGCCTAAACAATTTAAAACTTGTTTAATTCAATTAAAAATTGTTTAAAATTGTTTAATTCATAATTAAATAATCCAAAGTCCAATTTCAAAATGTGAAACATGTAATCCAACTAAAATTTGATAACCTTTTCAAATATCAACTTTGTTGTTTGGTTTGAACACTTTAACTTGATGAAAACAACAATTGTTTGTGTGACATGTTTAAGTAACCAAATTTTCCAAACTTAATAAATAATTTCCAAACTTGTTTTCTTCCTTTTCCTTTGCATCTATCAATGTTATTTGTTGTTATCTTGTTATCATCATCATCCATGCATCATGCTAATCCACTTTCACCTATTGGTTAGTTGGAAAACAATTGTTTCAACCATAATTCATGGGCTTTTCATATGCAACTCAAATTGCATATGGGTCCATTTAAATTTGTTTATCTTGTCAACTAGTTTACTTTGATGCATCAATTAAATTGTCATGCATCCATATCTTGATCATGCTGGATCTTTTGCCGTAGTAGTAATTGTTGCATCCGGTGTTTGTTCGAGGTTCATTGCTTCTTCCCGGATAGGACGTTGAGATGATGTGAGCAACGACAAGTTCTGCTACCTTGCGGGATCTCAGGCAAGTATACTCACTTGCATGCCATATGGCTGCTTTTCATCACTTGTTACCGATTCTTTCCGTTGTTCTTTTCTGCTAGCCTTAGTAGTACTTGTTTCTGTTACGAACCCATCACATGAATCCCTTAACCTTGATATTGCCTCAATTCCATACCTATAATCTTTGCTTGAGCCTGTGTCTTACTATCTTGCTTAGGGTTGTTTTGCTCGAGTCTGTTACCCGTTACTTTCTGTTATTACTCTATTATGTTCCGGGGGCTCGAGGTTAATCAATCAATCAATCCTGTTAATGCTAATGGTAATAATAATTTGATGATAAGGCACCGGCGGGAGGCCCAGGGTGGTTTTGAGGCCCGCTAGTGTCGACCCCCTAATTAGGAAAAGGGTCTTGTCTACTGATCCATGATGAGCGCACTACCCGCATTTGGGGAGTATGGGCTCCCCCTCAGTTTGACTCGATTCGCATCTCGTCCAAATCGCCGTACTAGTTCGGGCTTTCCATTTGCTGCATGCATGATCTTGCGAGCCCTTGGTACCCGGGTGGAACTTTCGTAGTCGGCATTTAGGGCGGCGTGATCTTCCAGTGCTATGAGGGTCCCCTTTTCTTCGTGGGGCTCGATTAGCCGCGCACGCACAGCACGCGGTGCTTTGGGCTTGATGCGAAGAAGGGTTGGATTGTGTTGAGTGCCCGCTTGGTGGGAGGCATCCCATCTGGCGGGATATTCATGAGTGCGGTTGCTATGGTGCACCCCTGCAGGGTAAATCTTCTCGAGAAGCCGTGTTTTCCGCGGTTATGGATTACTTGGTGAAAGTACTGGCTAACAAGTACTCAGGACAACTTAAACATAATGATCGAACATGTTTCACCCAATGATTAATAACTTGACTAGTAATAGGTTATTCACACAACAAACTTGACACATCTTTAATACCACGGTGTGAGTTATCCTCGGATTGCTTCTTCGGATAAGGGGCGAGATCCAGGATGGGTTTGTTTGAAGTTATCTTTCAGTTGGTTACTATCACTCGACCTTATCCCCTTTCTGATAGTTGGAAGTAATAGAATCTCTGTAGTTGGTTAGTGCAGCCTGCTGTCGCTTATTTGCCATAATCCCTTCCTTTCCGTTGATCCTAAAGTATTTGTATCTTGTGATGACTGGCTACGCCGGTAACTTGTGAGTATGGGCTTTGTCCCCCTTGCCAGTACTTAACCGTACTGACCCACGAATCTCTTTCGTGGCTGCAATTCCAAATTGCAGTCAACAGGTTTGAAGTCTGACGTTAGCTTGGGAATCCCTCCGGCTTGGCCTGGGCAGGGATTGGACGCCTTCGGTTATCTTCAGGACTCTTAGTCCAATTTGGATCTTGTCCGTAGACGGACGTTTGTTTCTTCCGCTGTTATTTGGATCTTTGTATTGTATCAGTTGTAACCCCGGCTCGTGTGAGTCATCTTGTATCTATCCGTTTCTGTTGTAATTGTGGATTGTTCGTGAACTATTGTAATGTTATCATAAATGGCAACCTGGAATCGGTTATTATGCGGATTTGGCGGGACTGCTGAAATCCGCATAGTGCCCGGTCTCGGGGCGTCACAAATGGTATCAGAGCCTTGGTTCCGATTCCCGATATTGTTTCGATACGAATGGTTATCGAAGCAACGGGTCCGCAAAGCCTGTAGGTTAACCTCGCTAACGGTCGTTGTTTCTAGAGTGTCAAAAACTATTTCTGCTAAACTATGTTGGAAAAACATCTCAGTAGGACTCTTGTTTTCTCCTTATCCCTATTCTATTTCCCCTCCCATCTTATTTGTTTTGGAGTCTACTCTCGTACTCAATCTTTCAAAGTGTTAGGATCCCACGTGGGTGGACGTTTTCTGAGCCTTTAACCTAATAGGTTCGATCATCGGAAGATTCCTGGTGGAAGAACATCGTCGTCACTCCGAGCAAGAATCCCTTGTTAGTGGTCGAGAAGCCCTTGTTGGTCGAGGAGATCAACTGGAAGCACGAAGAATCGATAGTAGAACCTCTTTCCCCTCCCGGGTTAGCAGGTGGATTGCGAGGGCGCAATCCCTTGTTAGTGGTGTCGTCTGTAACACCTGGGGTGTTACCTGTTTGTTTTCTTTTTTTGTTTGCATCATCTGCATCCCATAAGCATTGCATCATGTTTTCCAAACCACTCAAAACTTCCAAACAATTTAAATTGTTCAAAACCCTAATGGTAAATGCAAACAACAAATTCAAATCAAATCACTCATTTAAATTGTTGGTTTTAATCAAACCATTAATTCAATCAATTAATTAAATCACCTTCAAATTCAAATCACATATTTTCAAACAAAATCAATTTGAAACTATAAGAAAAAGAACAACCAAAATATTCTTTCTTTCCTTGTTCCCATTTAAGTCTTTTGGGTCACCTTATGAAATTGTTGGTTTTGATAATCCCTTTTTAATATTCCAAAAATCACTCACATTTGGTTTATTTTCCAAACAGCAGTTTATTTTCCAAACTTTAGAAAACAAATCTTGGAAATTGTTTTCTTCTAACCTAAATAACTAACCTAAATTTTCCCTAGAATTTCTGCTAAACCTAAAAGCCTCTATTTGCTTCCTTTTCTATTTTGCTACAAAAAAAAAAACATGAAACAGAAATAATACAAAGGAGAAAACGCAGCCCAGCCTTTCTTCCTCCAAGCCCACCCCTTACCTTTTCTTTCCCCAGCCCAATTCTTTTTTCTCCCCCAGGCCCTTTTGCTCTGGCCCAGTACCCCTTCAGCGTTGGCATCTTCTTCCTCGACGTCAGCAGCGGTACGACTCCATCTGCACCGCCTGATCAACCTCCACCTCCACCCGATGTGCGCCGTACAAGCTCGCCCACCAGGATAAAACAAGCCCCCTCTGCCCTAGCCTCGCAGAAACCCTAGCGCCCTCTCTTAACCATCGCCATCCTCGCTTTCCCTTTCTCTCTGTCAGTTCGTTGCCTGAACCACCGTCAGTATTCACCACCGAGGCCCCTTCCTCCCCTAGCTCCGGTAGCCCTGGCCACCTCGAGGTGCCTCCGAGGGGGAAAATGGAACCGCGGCGCCTGGCCGCATCTCCTCGTCCCCTCTCCGCTCGCTGGGAGCGACCGTGGGCGCCGCGCCATCGCCGGAGCAGGACGTCGGCGTCCCTGTTCGTCGACAGCGAGTGGCAGGTGCGCCTCGTCCCCTTTCCTTCCGCTCCCCTCCTCTCTGCCCTCGTGGCCACCCGCACGCTGGCCGCACGCCCACGGCCGCTCGCCGGCCCGAGCCGCGGTGTATCGCGCCATCCCGCTCGGCCTCGACGTGGATCTCCGGCGAGCAGTTTCTGTCCGCTCGATATACAGTACGTTCCAGTTACAGTTTCTGGAAAAACTGTTCGGTAGATGCACCTTATTCCCCTTAGCTACTGTTATCTGACAAGGAAGCGAGTTCAGCCGCACTGGCCTGTTCCCCCGCGCGCGCAAGCCAGGTCGAGGGATCGATCCCCTCGGCCGCAATTAAACCACCTTTTTCTCGTTTCCTTTCCAGCGCTCCGGACCCACCTGTCAGCTTCCCTGCTGGCCACGTCAAACTCCAGCCGCGCCACCTAGGCGCCACGCTGGCCCCCTGGCCCACGGGCAGTGGCTAGGGGTAGGCAGCATTGCGGTAACCATTGTTTTTTCTGAATTTCTGTAATCAAAAACTAGTCCCTAAAAAAATAACAAAGTGGTCCCCTGTTTTGATCTGCTAATAACTTTTAATCTGTGAATCCAAATCAAAAACTCTAAACATGTTTATTGCTCTAAATTGAATTCTCTATCTATTGGTGCCATTTGTTTTTGTTTTGAACTTTCAAAATGCAATTCAAATTTAAATTCAAATCATTCAATTGAATTTTGCAATAATTCATAAGTAATTCATAATAGTTCCAAATCATGCAATAAAATATGTTTTCAATACCATTTTAAATAATCTATTCAAATATAATTTTTGTTTTCTGTTTTGAATAATTAAAATTGCCTAAACAATTTAAAACTTGTTTAATTCAATTAAAAATTGTTTAAAATTGTTTAATTCATAATTAAATAATCCAAAGTCCAATTTCAAAATGTGAAACATGTAATCCAACTAAAATTTGATAACCTTTTCAAATATCAACTTTGTTGTTTGGTTTGAACACTTTAACTTGATGAAAACAACAATTGTTTGTGTGACATGTTTAAGTAACCAAATTTTCCAAACTTAATAAATAATTTCCAAACTTGTTTTCTTCCTTTTCCTTTGCATCTATCAATGTTATTTGTTGTTATCTTGTTATCATCATCATCCATGCATCATGCTAATCCACTTTCACCTATTGGTTAGTTGGAAAACAATTGTTTCAACCATAATTCATGGGCTTTTCATATGCAACTCAAATTGCATATGGGTCCATTTAAATTTGTTTATCTTGTCAACTAGTTTACTTTATGCATCAATTAAATTGTCATGCATCCATATCTTGATCATGCTGGATCTTTTGCCGTAGTAGTAATTGTTGCATCCGGTGTTTGTTCGAGGTTCATTGCTTCTTCCCGGATAGGACGTTGAGATGATGTGAGCAACGACAAGTTCTGCTACCTTGCGGGATCTCAGGCAAGTATACTCACTTGCATGCCATATGGCTGCTTTTCATCACTTGTTACCGATTCTTTCCGTTGTTCTTTTCTGCTAGCCTTAGTAGTACTTGTTTCTGTTATGAACCCATCACATGAATCCCTTAACCTTGATATTGCCTCAATTCCATACCTATAATCTTTGCTTGAGCCTGTGTCTTACTATCTTGCTTAGGGTTGTTTTGCTCGAGTCTGTTACCCGTTACTTTCTGTTATTACTCTATTATGTTCCGGGGGCTCGAGGTTAATCAATCAATCAATCCTGTTAATGCTAATGGTAATAATAATTTGATGATAAGGCACCGGCGGGAGGCCCAGGGTGGTTTTGAGGCCCGCTAGTGTCGACCCCCTAATTAGGAAAAGGGTCTTGTCTACTGATCCATGATGAGCGCACTACCCGCATTTGGGAGTATGGGCTCCCCCTCAGTTTGACTCGATTCGCATCTCGTCCAAATCGCCGTACTAGTTCGGGCTTTCCATTTGCTGCTGCATGATCTTGCGAGCCCTTGGTACCCGGGTGGAACTTTCGTAGTCGGCATTTAGGGCGGCGTGATCTTCCAGTGCTATGAGGGTCCCCTTTTCTTCGTGGGGCTCGATTAGCCGCGCACGCACAGCACGCGGTGCTTTGGGCTTGATGCGAAGAAGGGTTGGATTGTGTTGAGTGCCCCGCTTGGTGGGAGGCATCCCATCTGGCGGGATATTCATGAGTGCGGTTGCTATGGTGCACCCCTGCAGGGTAAATCTTCTCGAGAAGCCGTGTTTTCCGCGGTTATGGATTACTTGGTGAAAGTACTGGCTAACAAGTACTCAGGACAACTTAAACATAATGATCGAACATGTTTCACCCAATGATTAATAACTTGACTAGTAATAGGTTATTCACACAACAAACTTGACACATCTTTAATACCACGGTGTGAGTTATCCTCGGATTGCTTCTTCGGATAAGGGGCGAGATCCAGGATGGGTTTGTTTGAAGTTATCTTTCAGTTGGTTACTATCACTCGACCTTATCCCCTTTCTGATAGTTGGAAGTAATAGAATCTCTGTAGTTGGTTAGTGCAGCCTGCTGTCGCTTATTTGCCATAATCCCTTCCTTTCCGTTGATCCTAAAGTATTTGTATCTTGTGATGACTGGCTACGCCGGTAACTTGTGAGTATGGGCTTTGTCCCCCTTGCCAGTACTTAACCGTACTGACCCACGAATCTCTTTCGTGGCTGCAAATTCCAAATTGCAGTCAACAGGTTTGAAGTCTGACGACGTTAGCTTGGGAATCCCTCCGGCTTGGCCTGGGCAGGGATTGGACGCCTTCGGTTATCTTCAGGACTCTTAGTCCAATTTGGATCTTGTCCGTAGACGGACGTTTTTCTTCCGCTGTTATTTGGATCTTTGTATTGTATCAGTTAACCCCGGCTCGTGTGAGTCATCTTGTATCTATCCGTTTCTGTTGTAATTGTGGATTGTTCGTGAACTATTGTAATGTTATCATAAATGGCAACCTGGAATCGGTTATTATGCGGATTTGGCGGGACTGCTGAAATCCGCATAGTGCCCGGTCTCGGGGCGTCACAAATGGTATCAGAGCCTTGGTTCCGATTCCCGATATTGTTTCGATACGAATGGTTATCGAAGCAACGGGTCCGCAAAGCCTGTAGGTTAACCTCGCTAACGGTCGTTGTTTCTAGAGTGTCAAAAACTATTTCTGCTAAACTATGTTGGAAAAACATCTCAGTAGGACTCTTGTTTTCTCCTTATCCCTATTCTATTTCCCCTCCCATCTTATTTGTTTTGGAGTCTACTCTCGTACTCAATCTTTCAAAGTGTTAGGATCCCACGTGGGTGGACGTTTTCTGAGCCTTTAACCTAATAGGTTCGATCATCGGAAGATTCCTGGGAAGAACATCGTCGTCACTCCGAGCAAGAATCCCTTGTTAGTGGTGTCGAGAAGCCCTTGTTAGTGGTGTCGAGGAGATCAACTGGAAGCACGAAGAATCGATAGTCGAACCTCTTTCCCCTCCCGGGTTAGCAGGTGGATTGCGAGGGCGCAATCCCTTGTTAGTGGTGTCGTCTGTAACACCTGGGGTGTTACCTGTTTGTTTTCTTTTTTTGTTTGCATCATCTGCATCCCATAAGCATTGCATCATGTTTTCCAAACCACTCAAAACTTCCAAACAATTTAAATTGTTCAAAACCCTAATGGTAAATGCAAACAACAAATTCAAATCAAATCACTCATTTAAATTGTTGGTTTTAATCAAACCATTAATTCAATCAATTAATTAAATCACCTTCAAATTCAAATCACATATTTTCAAACAAAATCAATTTGAAACTATAAGAAAAAGAACAACCAAAATATTCTTTCTTTCCTTGTTCCCATTTAAGTCTTTTGGGTCACCTTATGAAATTGTTGGTTTTGATAATCCCTTTTTAATATTCCAAAAATCACTCACATTTGGTTTATTTTCCAAACAGCAGTTTATTTTCCAAACTTTAGAAAACAAATCTTGGAAATTGTTTTCTTCTAACCTAAATAACTAACCTAAATTTTCCCTAGAATTTCTGCTAAACCTAAAAGCCTCTATTTGCTTCCTTTTCTATTTTGCTACAAAAAAAAAAACATGAAACAGAAATAATACAAAGGAAAAACGCAGCCCAGCCTTTCTTCCTCCAAGCCCACCCCTTACCTTTTCTTTCCCCAGCCCAATTCTTTTTTCTCCCCCAGGCCCTTTTGCTCTGGCCCAGTACCCCTTCAGCGTTGGCATCTTCTTCCTCGACGTCAGCAGCGGTACGACTCCATCTGCACCGCCTGATCAACCTCCACCTCCACCCGATGTGCGCCGTACAAGCTCGCCCACCAGGATAAAACAAGCCCCCTCTGCCCTAGCCTCGCAGAAACCCTAGCGCCCTCTCCTACCCATCGCCGCCATCCTCGCTAGTTCCCTTTCTCTCTGTCAGTTCGTTGCCTGAACCACCGTCAGTATTCACCACCGAGGCCCCTTCCTCCCCTAGCTCCGGTAGCCCTGGCCACCTCGAGGTGCCTCCGAGGGGGAAAATGGAACCGCGGCGCCTGGCCGCATCTCCTCGTCCCCTCTCCGCTCGCTGGGAGCGACCGTGGGCGCCGCGCCATCGCCGGAGCAGGACGTCGGCGTCCCTGTTCGTCGACAGCGAGTGGCAGGTGCGCCTCGTCCCCTTTCCTTCCGCTCCCCCTCCTCTCTGCCCTCGTGGCCACCCGCACGCTGGCCGCACGCCCACGGCCGCTCGCCGGCCCGAGCCGCGGTGTATCGCGCCATCCCGCTCGGCCTCGACGTGGATCTCCGGCGAGCAGTTTCTGTCCGCTCGATATACAGTACGTTCCAGTTACAGTTTCTGGAAAAACTGTTCGGTAGATGCACCTTATTCCCCTTAGCTACTGTTATCTGACAAGGAAGCGAGTTTCAGCAGCCGCACTGGCCTGTTCCCCCGCGCGCAAGCCAGGTCGAGGGATCGATCCCCTCGGCCGCAATTAAACCACCTTTTTCTCGTTTCCTTTCCAGCGCTCCGGACCCACCTGTCAGCTTCCCTGCTGGCCACGTCAAACTCCAGCCGCGCCACCTAGGCGCCACGCTGGCCCCCTGGCCCACGGGCAGTGGCTAGGGGTAGGCAGCATTGCGGTAACCATTGTTTTTCTGAATTTCTGTAATCAAAAACTAGTCCCTAAAAAAATAACAAAGTGGTCCCCTGTTTTGATCTGCTAATAACTTTTAATCTGTGAATCCAAATCAAAAACTCTAAACATGTTTATTGCTCTAAATTGAATTCTCTATCTATTGGTGCCATTTGTTTTCTGTTTTGAACTTTCAAATGCAATTCAAATTTAAATTCAAATCATTCAATTGAATTTTGCAATAATTCATAAGTAATTCATAATAGTTCCAAATCATGCAAATAAAATATGTTTTCAATACCATTTTAAATAATCTATTCAAATATAATTTTTGTTTTCTGTTTTGAATAATTAAAATTGCCTAAACAATTTAAAACTTGTTTAATTCAATTAAAAATTGTTTAAAATTGTTTAATTCATAATTAAATAATCCAAAGTCCAATTTCAAAATGTGAAACATGTAATCCAACTAAAATTTGATAACCTTTTCAAATATCAACTTTGTTGTTTGGTTTGAACACTTTAACTTGATGAAAACAACAATTGTTTGTGTGACATGTTTAAGTAACCAAATTTTCCAAACTTAATAAATAATTTCCAAACTTGTTTTCTTCCTTTTCCTTTGCATCTATCAATGTTATTTGTTGTTATCTTGTTATCATCATCATCCATGCATCATGCTAATCCACTTTCACCTATTGGTTAGTTGGAAAACAATTGTTTCAACCATAATTCATGGGCTTTCATATGCAACTCAAATTGCATATGGGTCCATTTAAATTTGTTTATCTTGTCAACTAGTTTACTTTGATGCATCAATTAAATTGTCATGCATCCATATCTTGATCATGCTGGATCTTTTGCCGTAGTAGTAATTGTTGCATCCGGTGTTTGTTCGAGGTTCATTGCTTCTTCCCGGATAGGACGTTGAGATGATGTGAGCAACGACAAGTTCTGCTACCTTGCGGGATCTCAGGCAAGTATACTCACTTGCATGCCATATGGCTGCTTTTCATCACTTGTTACCGATTCTTTCCGTTGTTCTTTTCTGCTAGCCTTAGTAGTACTTGTTTCTGTTACGAACCCATCACATGAATCCCTTAACCTTGATATTGCCTCAATTCCATACCTATAATCTTTGCTTGAGCCTGTGTCTTACTATCTTGCTTAGGGTTGTTTTGCTCGAGTCTGTTACCCGTTACTTTCTGTTATTACTCTATTATGTTCCGGGGGCTCGAGGTTAATCAATCAATCAATCCTGTTAATGCTAATGGTAATAATAATTTGATGATAAGGCACCGGCGGGAGGCCCAGGGTGGTTTTGAGGCCCGCTAGTGTCGACCCCCTAATTAGGAAAAGGGTCTTGTCTACTGATCCATGATGAGCGCACTACCCGCATTTGGGGAGTATGGGCTCCCCCTCAGTTTGACTCGATTCGCATCTCGTCCAAATCGCCGTACTAGTTCGGGCTTTCCATTTGCTGCATGCATGATCTTGCGAGCCCTTGGTACCCGGGTGGAACTTTCGTAGTCGGCATTTAGGGCGGCGTGATCTTCCAGTGCTATGAGGGTCCCCTTTTCTTCGTGGGGCTCGATTAGCCGCGCACGCACAGCACGCGGTGCTTTGGGCTTGATGCGAAGAAGGGTTGGATTGTGTTGAGTGCCCCGCTTGGTGGGAGGCATCCCATCTGGCGGGATATTCATGAGTGCGGTTGCTATGGTGCACCCCTGCAGGGTAAATCTTCTCGAGAAGCCGTGTTTTCCGGTTATGGATTACTTGGTGAAAGTACTGGCTAACAAGTACTCAGGACAACTTAAACATAATGATCGAACATGTTTCACCCAATGATTAATAACTTGACTAGTAATAGGTTATTCACACAACAAACTTGACACATCTTTAATACCACGGTGTGAGTTATCCTCGGATTGCTTCTTCGGATAAGGGGCGAGATCCAGGATGGGTTTGTTTGAAGTTATCTTTCAGTTGGTTACTATCACTCGACCTTATCCCCTTTCTGATAGTTGGAAGTAATAGAATCTCTGTAGTTGGTTAGTGCAGCCTGCTGTCGCTTATTTGCCATAATCCCTTCCTTTCCGTTGATCCTAAAGTATTTGTATCTTGTGATGACTGGCTACGCCGGTAACTTGTGAGTATGGTTTGTCCCCCTTGCCAGTACTTAACCGTACTGACCCACGAATCTCTTTCGTGGCTGCAAATTCCAAATTGCAGTCAACAGGTTTGAAGTCTGACGACGTTAGCTTGGGAATCCCTCCGGCTTGGCCTGGGCAGGGATTGGACGCCTTCGGTTATCTTCAGGACTCTTAGTCCAATTTGGATCTTGTCCGTAGACGGACGTTTGTTTCTCCGCTGTTATTTGGATCTTTGTATTGTATCAGTTGTAACCCCGGCTCGTGTGAGTCATCTTGTATCTATCCGTTTCTGTTGTAATTGTGGATTGTTCGTGAACTATTGTAATGTTATCATAAATGGCAACCTGGAATCGGTTATTATGCGGATTTGGCGGGACTGCTGAAATCCGCATAGTGCCCGGTCTCGGGGCGTCACAAATGGTATCAGAGCCTTGGTTCCGATTCCCGATATTGTTTCGATACGAATGGTTATCGAAGCAACGGGTCCGCAAAGCCTGTAGGTTAACCTCGCTAACGGTCGTTGTTTCTAGAGTGTCAAAAACTATTTCTGCTAAACTATGTTGGAAAAACATCTCAGTAGGACTCTTGTTTTCTCCTTATCCCTATTCTATTTCCCCTCCCATCTTATTTGTTTTGGAGTCTACTCTCGTACTCAATCTTTCAAAGTGTTAGGATCCCACGTGGGTGGACGTTTTCTGAGCCTTTAACCTAATAGGTTCGATCATCGGAAGATTCCTGGTGGAAGAACATCGTCGTCACTCCGAGCAAGAATCCCTTGTTAGTGGTGTCGAGAAGCCCTTGTTAGTGGTGTCGAGGAGATCAACTGGAAGCACGAAGAATCGATAGTCGAACCTCTTTCCCCTCCCGGGTTAGCAGGTGGATTGCGAGGGCGCAATCCCTTGTTAGTGGTGTCGTCTGTAACACCTGGGGTGTTACCTGTTTGTTTTCTTTTTTGTTTGCATCATCTGCATCCCATAAGCATTGCATCATGTTTTCCAAACCACTCAAAACTTCCAAACAATTTAAATTGTTCAAAACCCTAATGGTAAATGCAAACAACAAATTCAAATCAAATCACTCATTTAAATTGTTGGTTTTAATCAAACCATTAATTCAATCAATTAATTAAATCACCTTCAAATTCAAATCACATATTTTCAAACAAAATCAATTTGAAACTATAAGAAAAAGAACAACCAAAATATTCTTTCTTTCCTTGTTCCCATTTAAGTCTTTTGGGTCACCTTATGAAATTGTTGGTTTTGATAATCCCTTTTAATATTCCAAAAATCACTCACATTTGGTTTATTTTCCAAACAGCAGTTTATTTTCCAAACTTTAGAAAACAAATCTTGGAAATTGTTTTCTTCTAACCTAAATAACTAACCTAAATTTTCCCTAGAATTTCTGCTAAACCTAAAAGCCTCTATTTGCTTCCTTTTCTATTTTGCTACAAAAAAAAAAACATGAAACAGAAATAATACAAAGGAGAAAACGCAGCCCAGCCTTTCTTCCTCCAAGCCCACCCTTACCTTTTCTTTCCCCAGCCCAATTCTTTTTTCTCCCCCAGGCCCTTTTGCTCTGGCCCAGTACCCCTTCAGCGTTGGCATCTTCTTCCTCGACTCAGCAGCGGTACGACTCCATCTGCACCGCCTGATCAACCTCCACCTCCACCCGATGTGCGCCGTACAAGCTCGCCCACCAGGATAAAACAAGCCCCCTCTGCCCTAGCCTCGCAGAAACCCTAGCGCCCTCTCCTACCCATCGCCGCCATCCTCGCTAGTTCCCTTTCTCTCTGTCAGTTCGTTGCCTGAACCACCGTCAGTATTCACCACCGAGGCCCCTTCCTCCCCTAGCTCCGGTAGCCCTGGCCACCTCGAGGTGCCTCCGAGGGGGAAAATGGAACCGCGCGCCTGGCCGCATCTCCTCGTCCCCTCTCCGCTCGCTGGGAGCGACCGTGGGCGCCGCGCCATCGCCGGAGCAGGACGTCGGCGTCCCTGTTCGTCGACAGCGAGTGGCAGGTGCGCCTCGTCCCCTTTCCTTCCGCTCCCCCTCTCTGCCCTCGTGGCCACCCGCACGCTGGCCGCACGCCCACGGCCGCTCGCCGGCCCGAGCCGCGGTGTATCGCGCCATCCCGCTCGGCCTCGACGTGGATCTCCGGCGAGCAGTTTCTGTCCGCTCGATATACAGTACGTTCCAGTTACAGTTTCTGGAAAAACTGTTCGGTAGATGCACCTTATTCCCCTTAGCTACTGTTATCTGACAAGGAAGCGAGTTCAGCCGCACTGGCCTGTTCCCCCGCGCGCGCAAGCCAGGTCGAGGGATCGATCCCCTCGGCCGCAATTAAACCACCTTTTTCTCGTTTCCTTTCCAGCGCTCCGGACCCACCTGTCAGCTTCCCTGCTGGCCACGTCAAACTCCAGCCGCGCCACCTAGGCGCCACGCTGGCCCCCTGGCCCACGGGCAGTGGCTAGGGGTAGGCAGCATTGCGGTAACCATTGTTTTTCTGAATTTCTGTAATCAAAAACTAGTCCCTAAAAAAATAACAAAGTGGTCCCCTGTTTTGATCTGCTAATAACTTTTAATCTGTGAATCCAAATCAAAAACTCTAAACATGTTTATTGCTCTAAATTGAATTCTCTATCTATTGGTGCCATTTGTTTTCTGTTTTGAACTTTCAAAATGCAATTCAAATTTAAATTCAAATCATTCAATTGAATTTTGCAATAATTCATAAGTAATTCATAATAGTTCCAAATCATGCAAATAAAATATGTTTTCAATACCATTTTAAATAATCTATTCAAATATAATTTTTGTTTTCTGTTTTGAATAATTAAAATTGCCTAAACAATTTAAAACTTGTTTAATTCAATTAAAAATTGTTTAAAATTGTTTAATTCATAATTAAATAATCCAAAGTCCAATTTCAAAATGTGAAACATGTAATCCAACTAAAATTTGATAACCTTTTCAAATATCAACTTTGTTGTTTGGTTTGAACACTTTAACTTGATGAAAACAACAATTGTTTGTGTGACATGTTTAAGTAACCAAATTTTCCAAACTTAATAAATAATTTCCAAACTTGTTTTCTTCCTTTTCCTTTGCATCTATCAATGTTATTTGTTGTTATCTTGTTATCATCATCATCCATGCATCATGCTAATCCACTTTCACCTATTGGTTAGTTGGAAAACAATTGTTTCAACCATAATTCATGGGCTTTTCATATGCAACTCAAATTGCATATGGGTCCATTTAAATTTGTTTATCTTGTCAACTAGTTTACTTTGATGCATCAATTAAATTGTCATGCATCCATATCTTGATCATGCTGGATCTTTTGCCGTAGTAGTAATTGTTGCATCCGGTGTTTGTTCGAGGTTCATTGCTTCTTCCCGGATAGGACGTTGAGATGATGTGAGCAACGACAAGTTCTGCTACCTTGCGGGATCTCAGGCAAGTATACTCACTTGCATGCCATATGGCTGCTTTTCATCACTTGTTACCGATTCTTTTGTTGTTCTTTTCTGCTAGCCTTAGTAGTACTTGTTTCTGTTACGAACCCATCACATGAATCCTTAACCTTGATATTGCCTCAATTCCATACCTATAATCTTTGCTTGAGCCTGTGTCTTACTATCTTGCTTAGGGTTGTTTTGCTCGAGTCTGTTACCCGTTACTTTCTGTTATTACTCTATTATGTTCCGGGGGCTCGAGGTTAATCAATCAATCAATCCTGTTAATGCTAATGGTAATAATAATTTGATGATAAGGCACCGGCGGGAGGCCCAGGGTGGTTTTGAGGCCCGCTAGTGTCGACCCCCTAATTAGGAAAAGGGTCTTGTCTACTGATCCATGATGAGCGCACTACCCGCATTTGGGGAGTATGGGCTCCCCCTCAGTTTGACTCGATTCGCATCTCGTCCAAATCGCCGTACTAGTTCGGGCTTTCCATTTGCTGCATGCATGATCTTGCGAGCCCTTGGTACCCGGGTGGAACTTTCGTAGTCGGCATTTAGGGCGGCGTGATCTTCCAGTGCTATGAGGGTCCCCTTTTCGTGTGGGCTCGATTAGCCGCGCACGCACAGCACGCGGTGCTTTGGGCTTGATGCGAAGAAGGGTTGGATTGTGTTGAGTGCCCCGCTTGGTGGGAGGCATCCCATCTGGCGGGATATTCATGAGTGCGGTTGCTATGGTGCACCCCTGCAGGGTAAATCTTCTCGAGAAGCCGTGTTTTCCGCGGTTATGGATTACTTGGTGAAAGTACTGGCTAACAAGTACTCAGGACAACTTAAACATAATGATCGAACATGTTTCACCCAATGATTAATAACTTGACTAGTAATAGGTTATTCACACAACAAACTTGACACATCTTTAATACCACGGTGTGAGTTATCCTCGGATTGCTTCTTCGGATAAGGGGCGAGATCCAGGATGGGTTTGTTTGAAGTTATCTTTCAGTTGGTTACTATCACTCGACCTTATCCCCTTTCTGATAGTTGGAAGTAATAGAATCTCTGTAGTTGGTTAGTGCAGCCTGCTGTCGCTTATTTGCCATAATCCCTTCCTTTCCGTTGATCCTAAAGTATTTGTATCTTGTGATGACTGGCTACGCCGGTAACTTGTGAGTATGGGCTTTGTCCCCCTTGCCAGTACTTAACCGTACTGACCCACGAATCTCTTTCGTGGCTGCAAATTCCAAATTGCAGTCAACAGGTTTGAAGTCTGACGACGTTAGCTTGGGAATCCCTCCGGCTTGGCCTGGGCAGGGATTGGACGCCTTCGGTTATCTTCAGGACTCTTAGTCCAATTTGGATCTTGTCCGTAGACGGACGTTTGTTTCTTCCGCTGTTATTTGGATCTTTGTATTGTATCAGTTGTAACCCCGGCTCGTGTGAGTCATCTTGTATCTATCCGTTTCTGTTGTAATTGTGGATTGTTCGTGAACTATTGTAATGTTATCATAAATGGCAACCTGGAATCGGTTATTATGCGGATTTGGCGGGACTGCTGAAATCCGCATAGTGCCCGGTCTCGGGGCGTCACAACTAAGCGCCCATGATTCCGGCGAGTCCCCTCCGGCACTGCTTCTTCTTCTACACCACCGGGCGATACTACCGGCCGGACCAGCAGCGCCCGTGTCCTCCCATTCCACGTCTCAACTGCATCTACAATCCGCACCTCGCCTGAGCCGCATCGCCTCCGAACGATATCACTCAAGCGCGGCCGCCATGGAGGGCTTCCTCCTGCACCCCTGTTCGCCTTGCGCGTCTACAAGCCAGAGCTGCGTCAATACGTGTCCAGAGACCGCCTCCAAGATCTGTGACCGGCAACCATCGCCGGCATGGAGGGCGCCCTCCAGCGCCGCCCGTACCAGGGACATATCTGGATTCCTGCCGCCCCCGGCTTTATGCCTCTCGTCCGCGGACACATGCATCCGCCATGGGGGGGCATCGTTGACGACCTTGACTCCCTGCTGACGACGTCCTCACCGTGGTGCAGCTGCCGTGATGTTCGCGGGCCACCACCCTATAACACTGCTACCAAGCCCTCGCCTCATGCCACGAATTTCATGGCCAAAACGGCCATCATCTGCATCCACTACATCTCGTCCTACTGCCGGTGCCGCCAAGGTTCTCGTCTCCTTATTTCTTGTGATTTCTTCCACATTGTCTTCCTTCTTAATTTGATGTTTGGGTTGTGATACAACTAGATCTGAAGGGCTCTAGCTTACTGCCGCACATGCTGACCTTATGTTGTCTATGGAAATGTCAATTAGGTGAGAACAACAGTTCATTTTTTTCATTAGCTAGTTAATTTTGTTTCTCTCTCCATTTTGCATGCTATCTTACCCAAATGGAACATGCTTCTGAAAGTTTTAATTTCTACATGCAGCCGGGGACTTATTGAGCATGCTCTGGAAAACTCCGGAGCACAGCACAGACCAAGTGTAAATACTCGATACCCTCTTAGTCTTTGCTAACTTATTATTTATTGTTTTACAAATTTGTTCTCTGGCAATGTAAATAAGATATCCACTAAATGATCTGTACAGGCTGCAAAACTGCTCAAACATCTTCAACTTTAGCCTTATGTGTTTCAAGTCCAACTGAAATCTAGTCCTACTCCAAGTATACTTTCTATCGATCAATGTCTGCATGACAAAGTTAAGAAGATGACATATCTTGATGATGGCGCTGTTTCCGCACGTGGAAGAATAGTGAGGAGAAACTCTTTGTGAAGTCAGTGGACTGTCACATTTAGCAAGCCATCTCTTGAGCATAATTATTTTAGCTCTACACGGAGCATAAAAGAATATACAACTACTTTCGAGTGTGAAAGAGTTATCCATTGACAATAGTCCGGCTGAGGACGAGGTTACTAGTAAAGCCATGATAACAAAGACATGAAGCATCCTAAGGACTACCAAGAGTACTTTAGCCAAGACATTCGCAAGCAGGAATCGGTTTAAAACTCCAAAAACATCTTATACCAGAACAAGTCATGTCGAGGTATTTATTTTCGCATTTAGCTATGTTTCTTAGGCTGTTAACAATACCGATAGCTTGCTTTCCATTTATTTCTGAAGTGCCACAAACAAAGTGTTCACCGATAACTTTGTCTTGGTAATTTCTATTAGCATCATATTTCAAGTTTCTTACAAGGTTACTACTTATATTTTTTTTCTTCTTACAACAGGGAAGAGCCCTAGCAAGGTCCTACCCACTGTCTAGAGCATCGCCTTCTTTTGTGGTTCGTGTCATGGAAAGGACGGCGGTAACATTTCTGTTGGTGAATGGTGGCAGGGTTTAGTTCCTATCGGCCCAAAAGTGAACACATAAAGACTTGGCCACCAATCCAACATTCTTGTTCAGGTACAACTTGCCACATCCGCTCCCTCTTGGTTCAGGTTCAACTCGAGGAGAAATAATCTAATTAGACGTGATTGTTTGCGTGAGCCCTGGCACTTCCATTTTCCATTTTTGCGGTTTTAAAAGTTCATATAAGTAGCTAAAACAAGTTTAGTTTCGCAATCATAAATTATGCTGCAGTGAACGTAAATATGTTTATGTCAATCAGTAGACCTTGAACTGACCTGTAGTAAAATCTATTTGTAGTTTTCTTTCATTTGTTTGGGACCATGAATTGCATCTGTAATGTTTAGAGAAGTATATGTTTGTAGTCTTCTTTATTTTCTCAAGGACCATGAATCGCATCTGTAATGTTTAGAGAAGTATTCAGAACAGATATACCGTCATAGTATATTTGACGGGGCAGTGTAATTTGGACTTACAATTGCACATGTAGATTTTGTTGTTAAAGGACTCTAGATTTTTTGTGTAGATTCCTATAGCACAATTCACAGTGTATACACCATACGATAGTGTTCAAGAGGTTATTCTGACTTCAATTGCAAAGCATATCTGCTGAGAAAATCACTTAGAAAGTGTTGGAGGCATGATTTTCTACACCTCACTCTTTTTTTGTATATGCATCTCATTCGTTTTGTAGTAAATTTGTTCGATACATGGATCCAGATGTCCTGTTGGAACCGAGATTTGATGGGCATCGCCTTAAATAAAACTAGAATTTTCTAATGGAATACCATAATCTAAAAATATTTGTGATCAAACTAGACCTGTTCAGTCTTTCTATAGGGTATCGTTTCAAATCATGCATACCACTTGATTTCTAATTTATGATTGAATACTCACGTGCCAATTGCTTGAAATCTTGGCTTGCATACAATCATCATATGAGCTATTTTTGCCAACCGATGATTTTCCAAGCTTAATACTGCTGCAATACAAGGTTTAGAAATTAAGTTCCACCTGCACAATTGATGTTGTTATTGTTCAAGGTACGCTACAACTTATTTTTAGCATTTGATTCTACTTTTAGATGTATGTTTGCATGTGAAAGGACAACAATTGTTCTATCATACACTCTGCTAGGTAAATGTATCATAGTGCATGTATATTCCAACATATACTTCGAAAATCAGAGAATCTGTATGATAATTATTTTGGTTTTGATTTCATATCCAGGCTTATCTTTTACTTTCAATGATCTGGTATGTGGGTCTATTACCCTTAGTACTTCGAAAATCAAAGAACTTGTTTAGGAAAACTAACTGTGAATAAACTTGTAGCTAAATGGATTTTAATGTGGCATGTACACTGACATGCAAGTTACTGCTTGCTTGCATGTATAGTCATATACTTCATATTTGTACCATTTTCTTATTTTAGGTGATCGGACTAAAGTCTAGGAGCAAGCTGGTAATACTTTGTTGTTTGCTTCTCCCAACGCTGGAGAACTCACACCTACTAACCATTCGGACGTGCTGGCGCCAATGCAACAGATTATTTTGTAATGCCACTAACACAGTGGTTGTTATAAACTACTGTGCATTTGATGTTTCTTTTGTCAATTCTTTAAACTCAAGATTTGGGAATCAATTAGTATGTATTTTGGATTGCCCAAATATTGTAAAGTGTTTGTGCTAGTATATGTTAAGTTGACAATTTGTGAGCAAATTCGAGATCTAGTACATGTATTTAATTTTTTTTGTTACCGAAATTCAAACCAGTGACGGGTAGAATAATTGACCTGTCACTACAAAAACTGCACGGATGCCGCCTTTGTTCGCTTCTAGTGACATGCATTTCGGTCGCCTGTCACTAGTGTACACATGCTAGTGACAGGCACGCGCAAATGCCTGTCGCTGGTACACATACTAGTGACAGACACTTGCCTGTCACTACTAACATCATACTAGTGACTAGTCATCAGTGACAGACACTTTGCCAGTCACTAACTGGCCTTTTAAGCCTGTCACTGATAGCCTATTCTGTAGTAGTGATTTTTCCGTAGTTCCTTCCCAAGGGAAGTACGTCTATGTTGGAGAGGTGAGGAGCCACCTAGGCGCTCCTTAATAGCACGGATGTGCACACCTTATTCTCTTTTCTCCGGTGAGGGAGATTCTCGTTTCCACTATGAGGCCGACTTGAAGGCGTTGACCAAACCATTACACAATGTTGAGGACACTCCACAAGATGGATGGAGACTCTCAATCAATCTGAAGCTTCTTCCAACAAGGTGGAAGCTCCAAGCACAAGATCTACTAAGGTTTCTAGGCCCCAAGTAGGATTCTAGATCTACTAGGATGTGGTGGATGGATTTGCAATTCCTTTGGTGGAATCACGGATCTAGGCCTCCTCTAGCTCTCTACAAAGTTACAGAGTGTTTGGGTGGTTGGAGAGGGAGATCTAGGAATTGAAGATCGCATTAATGGCTAAGGGAGAGAGAGTGTAAAGCTTGAACATTTATGAGGAAGGGGAAGGGCTTTAAATACCCCTTCCCAAATATGGCCGTTGGGCTGTTTCCCGCAGCACCGGTACTACCGGTGGGTATTCTTATCCAGAGCCCGCGTGGCTCATTTCTCCTTAGCTGGTTCCTCAGGCCCGGAGGTACCGGTGGATACACCGGAGATACCTCCCATCGGTACTACCGGTGGACTCCGCCCTGGCCTCCGCGATGTGCCAACATAACCTCATTTTAGCGGAGCCACCACCAGTAGCTCCACCGGTGGCAATCCACGCACTAGGGGCCTGCCGAAGGGGCGGAGGTACTGGTGGAAACACATGAGGTTCCGCCCACCGGTACTACCGGTGGCCTCCGCTGTAACCTCCGCGATGTGCCAACCGAATGACATTTTGGCGGAGGTACCATCGGTACCACCACCGGATGCACCCGCCTGGGAATGCGCTGGGAAGCACCAGGGAGCGGTACTACCGGTGGTTTCACCGGTACTACCGCCACCTGGAGAAACAGCTTCCCAAACTTGGTCTGTTGGGCTCTTTTTCTTCGGAGAATCGTCGCGATGCCCCTAAAGTTATTTTAGGGAATATCGGGCACTTCGCGAGTGGTACAAATGGACCTTCCATACTTAAACAACTATTATTCCTTAAATTGTGTTGTCATCAGTTATCAAAACGGAAGATGATCTTTCACTATGCAAGTTGTAGGCTAAATGATAAAATCGACAATAGCCGGTTATAGCCCTATTTATCCCCTAATTTAGCCGTTAAACTTCCCATTTTTTGAAATTTTCTTGTTTTGTCTCTTGTTTTCTGATTTTCTATTCAATTTGATTCGACAAAACGTATGACTTTAATAGTTGAATACTTTTTGTGTTGAATAATTGAATGAGTTGTAGCTTGAATCATGTTTGAGTCATATTTTTTCTCATTTTTAAGAAAAATATGACTAAAATTCCTCTGTTTTTCGAAAAAGGCTAAATGAATTAGCCCCCTATAGCCCGTCTATAGCCTTTCTTAACTTCTGAAAATGCCGAGGCTAAATGCAATAGCCGGCTATTTTAAACTTTGGTTATACACGACGGCCTCGGCCTACCAGGCGCAATTCGAGGGGATGACATCCTATTAGATGCCGGGAGGCGGTTTGGAAGAATTGGACCCCTCCTAAATGCAAGCTTTTCGCATGGCTCGTTCTTCGAGATAGAGTTTCGACATTAGATTGACTCCGACAGCCGGGGTTGGCCAAATTGTGGCATTTGTTAACTTTATAATAGGGAGCTGGAATCCGAGTGCACCTCTTCCTCAAATGTCGCTACACTCTTGGGATTTGGAGCATGATGATCATGTTGTGGCTTGAGCTATCTTCCATCGACACGTCGCTTTGGGCATCTTTCACCTTGGTCGTCAAGGAGTGGTGGCATTCGATCATCTTCATCAATGGCTCTAGGAGGAAATAGTTTGTCATGTACTCTCTCCGTTCTAAAATAGATGACTTTCATTTGTATGTAGATATATTTTAGTGTCTAATTTTTTTTTTTTGATAAAAGAGATTTTATTACTTAATGTCTACATACATGCATATTTGAAGAAATGGAAGTCAGCTAATTTGGAACGGAGGGATTAACCTCTAAACTCCTTCTTAATTAATGATGAGGCAAAAAATTGCCTCCGTTTCAAAAAAAAAAACCTTAAGAAATTGGGAATTGATTGCTGAATTAAGAGATATAGTACTTGTCGTTGGTAAAAGAAAAATGACTAATACTTGTGAAACTGGTGAGGAGAGGACGAATCATTGCTCGGATTTGTTCATGTACACATATCGCTTTGCATAGTACAAGTACACGGCCACCTCTAGAGCGCCGAGGCCGGCGAGGATCCAGTAGAAGTAATCAAGGTGCGCACGGTTGAGGTTGTCGGAGAACCAGCTCTCCCCTCCGTCCCTCGTCGTCGCCCAATCGATCGCCGACACCAGCGCGCTGCTGGCGTAGTTCCCCGCTCCAAATATGCTCAGGGACAGCGCCAGGCCCACGCTGCGGAGCGTGTCGGGCACCTGGTCGTAGAAGAACTCCTCCAGCCCGATGTAACTGAACACCTCCGCGAGGCCGACCAGCGCGTACTGCGGCACCAGCCACCACAGGCTCATCGGCACCACCAGGTCGGGGCGGTCGAGCAAGCCGGCGTCCTCGGCAGCGCGGATGCGCTTGGCTTCCACGAGCGCAGCGACGGCCATGGCGACGCTGCACATGGCCATGCCGGCGCCGACGCGCTGGAGCGTGGTGATGCCCGTGGGGTGCCCGGTGAGGCGCCTCGCGAGCGGCACGAGGGCGCGGTCGTAGACGGGGACTAGGACGATGTAGGCGATGCTGATGAAGGACAGCAGCGCCGCCGGCGGCACGACGAGGCCCCCGATGCGCCGGTCCATCGTGCTGCCCTGCTTTGTGAACAGGGTGGTGACCTGTGCGATTGCTGCTGCGAATACCAGGCTCGACAGCCAGATCGGTAGCAGCTTAACCAATAATCCTTTACCATCCGCCGGTTCTGCCGTCAAAAGCCTGCACAGGTAAAAGAGACGGTCATTTATCTGGCACGACCGTGCAGAGGAATGCAGCTAGCACTCGTGCTCACCGTTGTGTGTCAGTGTGAGCGACAACGACCTTTGGAGAAAAGGTGAACTTCTCGGTGAGCCGCGCGAGCAAGAACTTCTCGGTGAGTGACAACGACCTTTGGAGAAAAGGTGAACCTGACGTCGACGGGATGCTCAGCGCGGTATGTCCCTCATTAGTGTTAAGCATGGGAGGAAGTCCAACATTTAAAATGCGTGGCATAGTAGAAATGGGATGAATAGAGTCATAATTGGGAGGTGGTGGAACTCTTGAGTTAGGCCCCGAACCATGAGCCGCTTGAGACTTGGAGCCTTCGGAACTTTCACCGCTCTTAGCCTTTTTGTCAGCTTTCGCCTTGGCTTGAGCATTGTTAGCCTCCATTTCGGCGATGTCCGGAATCGAATCATCATTCGAGCTAACATCATCAGCGGTGGAGGGAAGTTCCTCGGACTCCTTGGTTTTCCCCATCATGGCCTCCAACTTCTTCTTTATGCTAGAAACCTCCGAACCAACACTAGAGCTAACCTTGGACATTTCGGTTTGGATAGTTCCAACCGTTTCTTATAGGTTAGTTATAGTGTCGGTCATCTTGGCGATTTCCGCATTCGAAGCTTCGGGATCACTTTCATTGACCATTATACTCTTAGGCGGTTAAGCCCTTAGTAAGAGCCGAGGCTCTGATACCAATTGAAAGTGAAATATGGTCAACTAGAGGGGGGGTGAATAGATTGACTACCAATTTTTCTTCTTTTTCTTTTTAGTTTGAGCTAAACAAGTAATACAAGGTTGTCTAGATGTGCAACTAGGTGAGCAACCTATGTGATACAAAAATACAATACGCAACAGAAACAATAAAGTAAGGTAACAAGATAAACCACAAGTGTAAACAAGGAGACGAGAATAATTCACTACTGCAGAAAGGCTTATAGCCTCAAGGTGGTTAGTGACGGGCAAAACTAGGCCTGTCGCTAGTAAGTATTACCAGTGACGCGCAAGGATAAGCCTGTCACTAGTAAAAAACATTAGCCACAGGCGTACAAAAGTGACTGTCACTAGTATTTCTTTAGGAGAGCGGCTCAACAGAAAATTTATTTAGTGACAGGCATCTATAAAATGCATGTCACCGGTAACGCTACAATTAGTGACAGACTCAAAATCTGCATGTCATTGGTATTTTTTCATGGAGCGTAAGGGAAAATTTATTAGTTACATGCATGTATAAAAACCGGTAAATGGTGAAGGGACATTTTCCCCAACTTTTTGTTTAGAAGAACGATAGTGATTTTATCAATCAACTGGCATAATGTTCACCAAAATATATTTATTGTGTCGGCGTGGTAATTTTTTTATTCAATTGAAAATATGTTTCCTCGTAACAACTTAAGGATCTGAAATGTTTTTTTAATCATTGTTTTCCTCCGTCAATCGCTAAAATAGAGTTATGAGCGGGTGCCCTCCTCTGCTTGCTTGGAGAGGCGGACGGCGGGCATGGCACGCTGGCGGCACAAGAAGGAAGCACACAAGTCGGTGCTTGGCTTGCTAGCTTGCGGGGTAGGAGAAAGGCACAAGGGAATTGAGGGGCGGGATGGCAGCACACGCCGGGATCGGGAGGGATATGGCGTCGGGCTAGGGTTTCCCTATACGGTGAAATCCTGACGGCCTGGTATGTTTTCGACGGTCCTGAGTGACCACGTCAGGAGAGTTCATGTCGGCGTGAGGAACATGAAAACAAGACCCAAGGTAGTAGAACATGTGCATCCATCTGCCTGGTCCGTACACATGTATGTGCCAAACAAAATACGACTAGAGTGACCACCGTGGAAACTTGATTTTGACTGAGCTAGAGTTTTTTTAGCCCAAATTGTTTGATCCGTGGTGCACCAATAAGATGTGAGGATGCCAACACCCGCTGATCGCCGATATCGACCATCGGTACAAAACACATCTAATGATTGTATCACACCATATGTTAACGAAGAGAGAGTCGCGAAAACTTGTGTAGCTAGCCCGCCACAAAATTACGGTTTTGGGCCCAAAATTTGGAGCGATACCATCGACGGTTCTCAAAAAGAAAAAGAAAAAAACAAAACCACCTACAGCTCCTCTTCCCCCACTCACCTCTCGACTATTCCCTCTCCCCGATCTGAATCGCCACGCCGCCTCTCTACCTCACCGGCTGGCCCCTCCACCGCCGCCTTCTCCTCTCCCAACCCCGACCGCACCTCCCCCAAGTCGCTACCTTTCCCCTCCCGGAGCAGCCGATCGAGCGCCTCCAGGCTCAGCCATGCCGGCGACTGATTCGCCGCCACTCGAGAATCACGACGTCGCAACAAACACTAATGTAACACCTGGGGTGTTACCTGTTTGTTTTCTTTTTTTGTTTGCATCATCTGCATCCCATAAGCATTGCATCATGTTTTCCAAACCACTCAAAACTTCCAAACAATTTAAATTGTTCAAAACCCTAATGGTAAATGCAAACAACAAATTCAAATCAAATCACTCATTTAAATTGTTGGTTTTAATCAAACCATTAATTCAATCAATTAATTAAATCACCTTCAAATTCAAATCACATATTTTCAAACAAAATCAATTTGAAACTATAAGAAAAAGAACAACCAAAATATTCTTTCTTTCCTTGTTCCCATTTAAGTCTTTTGGGTCACCTTATGAAATTGTTGGTTTTGATAATCCCTTTTTAATATTCCAAAAATCACTCACATTTGGTTTATTTTCCAAACAGCAGTTTATTTTCCAAACTTTAGAAAACAAATCTTGGAAATTGTTTTCTTCTAACCTAAATAACTAACCTAAATTTTCCCTAGAATTTCTGCTAAACCTAAAAGCCTCTATTTGCTTCCTTTTCTATTTTGCTACAAAAAAAAAAAACATGAAACAGAAATATACAAAGGAGAAAACGCAGCCCAGCCTTTCTTCCTCCAAGCCCACCCCTTACCTTTTCTTTCCCCAGCCCAATTCTTTTTTCTCCCCCAGGCCCTTTTGCTCTGGCCCAGTACCCCTTCAGCGTTGGCATCTTCTTCCTCGACGTCAGCAGCGGTACACTCCATCTGCACCGCCTGATCAACCTCCACCTCCACCCGATGTGCGCCGTACAAGCTCGCCCACCAGGATAAAACAAGCCCCCTCTGCCCTAGCCTCGCAGAAACCCTAGCGCCCTCTCCTACCCATCGCCGCCATCCTCGCTAGTTCCCTTTCTCTCTGTCAGTTCGTTGCCTGAACCACCGTCAGTATTCACCACCGAGGCCCCTTCCTCCCCTAGCTCCGGTAGCCCTGGCCACCTCGAGTGCCTCCGAGGGGGAAAATGGAACCGCGGCGCCTGGCCGCATCTCCTCGTCCCCTCTCCGCTCGCTGGGAGCGACCGTGGGCGCCGCGCCATCGCCGGAGCAGGACGTCGGCGTCCCTGTTCGTCGACAGCGAGTGGCAGGTGCGCCTCGTCCCCTTTCCTTCCGCTCCCCCTCCTGCCCTCGTGCCACCCGCACGCTGGCCGCACGCCCACGGCCGCTCGCCGGCCCGAGCCGCGGTGTATCGCGCCATCCCGCTCGGCCTCGACGTGGATCTCCGGAGCAGTTTCTGTCCGCTCGATACAGTACGTTCCAGTTACAGTTTCTGGAAAAACTGTTCGGTAGATGCACCTTATTCCCCTTAGCTACTGTTATCTGACAAGGAAGCGAGTTTCAGCCGCACTGGCCTGTTCCCCCGCGCGCGCAAGCCAGGTCGAGGGATCGATCCCCTCGGCCGCAATTAAACCACCTTTTCTCGTTTCCTTTCCAGCGCTCCGGACCCACCTGTCAGCTTCCCCTGCTGGCCACGTCAAACTCCAGCCGCGCCACCTAGGCGCCACGCTGGCCCCCTGGCCCACGGGCAGTTGCTAGGGGTAGGCAGCATTGCGGTAACCATTGTTTTTCTGAATTTCTGTAATAAAAAACTAGTCCCTAAAAAAATAACAAAGTGGTCCCCTGTTTTGATCTGCTAATAACTTTTAATCTGTGAATCCAAATCAAAAACTCTAAACATGTTTATTGCTCTAAATTGAATTCTCTATCTATTGGTGCCATTTGTTTTCTGTTTTGAACTTTCAAAATGCAATTCAAATTTAAATTCAAATCATTCAATTGAATTTTGCAATAATTCATAAGTAATTCATAATAGTTCCAAATCATGCAAATAAAATATGTTTTCAATACCATTTTAAATAATCTATTCAAATATAATTTTTGTTTTCTGTTTTGAATAATTAAAATTGCCTAAACAATTTAAAACTTGTTTAATTCAATTAAAAATTGTTTAAAATTGTTAATTCATAATTAAATAATCCAAAGTCCAATTTCAAAATGTGAAACATGTAATCCAACTAAAAATTTGATAACCTTTTCAAATATCAACTTTGTTGTTTGGTTTGAACACTTTAACTTGATGAAAACAACAATTGTTTGTGTGACATGTTTAAGTAACCAAATTTTCCAAACTTAATAAATAATTTCCAAACTTGTTTTCTTCCTTTTCCTTTGCATCTATCAATGTTATTTGTTGTTATTGTTATCATCATCATCCATGCATCATGCTAATCCACTTTCACCTATTGGTTAGTTGGAAAACAATTGTTTCAACCATAATTCATGGGCTTTTCATATGCAACTCAAATTGCATATGGGTCCATTTAAATTTGTTTATCTTGTCAACTAGTTTACTTTGATGCATCAATTAAATTGTCATGCATCCATATCTTGATCATGCTGGATCTTTTGCCGTAGTAGTAATTGTTGCATCCGGTGTTTGTTCGGGTTCATTGCTTCTTCCCGGATAGGACGTTGAGATGATGTGAGCAACGACAAGTTCTGCTACCTTGCGGGATCTCAGGCAAGTATACTCACTTGCATGCCATATGGCTGCTTTTCATCACTTGTTACCGATTCTTTCCGTTGTTCTTTTCTGCTAGCCTTAGTAGTACTTGTTTCTGTTACGAACCCATCACATGAATCCCTTAACCTTGATATTGCCTCAATTCCATACCTATAATCTTTGCTTGAGCCTGTGTCTTACTATCTTGCTTAGGGTTGTTTTGCTCGAGTCTGTTACCCGTTACTTTCTGTTATTACTCTATTATGTTTCCGGGGCTCGAGGTTAATCAATCAATCAATCCTGTTAATGCTAATGGTAATAATAATTTGATGATAAGGCACCGGCGGGAGGCCCAGGGTGGTTTTGAGGCCCGCTAGTGTCGACCCCCTAATTAGGAAAAGGGTCTTGTCTACTGATCCATGATGAGCGCACTACCCGCATTTGGGGAGTATGGGCTCCCCCTCAGTTTGACTCGATTCGCATCTCGTCCAAATCGCCGTACTAGTTCGGGCTTTCCATTTGCTGCATGCATGATCTTGCGAGCCCTTGGTACCCGGGTGGAACTTTCGTAGTCGGCATTTAGGGCGGCGTGATCTTCCAGTGCTATGAGGGTCCCCTTTTCTTCGTGGGGCTCGATTAGCCGCGCACGCACAGCACGCGGTGCTTTGGGCTTGATGCGAAGAAGGGTTGGATTGTGTTGAGTGCCCCGCTTGGTGGGAGGCATCCCATCTGGCGGGATATTCATGAGTGCGGTTGCTATGGTGCACCCCTGCAGGGTAAATCTTCTCGAGAAGCCGTGTTTTCCGCGGTTATGGATTACTTGGTGAAAGTACTGGCTAACAAGTACTCAGGACAACTTAAACATAATGATCGAACATGTTTCACCCAATGATTAATAACTTGACTAGTAATAGGTTATTCACACAACAAACTTGACACATCTTTAATACCACGGTGTGAGTTATCCTCGGATTGCTTCTTCGGATAAGGGGCGAGATCCAGGATGGGTTTGTTTGAAGTTATCTTTCAGTTGGTTACTATCACTCGACCTTATCCCCTTTCTGATAGTTGGAAGTAATAGAATCTCTGTAGTTGGTTAGTGCAGCCTGCTGTCGCTTATTTGCCATAATCCCTTCCTTTCCGTTGATCCTAAAGTATTTGTATCTTGTGATGACTGGCTAGGCCGGTAACTTGTGAGTATGGGCTTTGTCCCCCTTGCCAGTACTTAACCGTACTGACCCACGAATCTCTTTCGTGGCTGCAAATTCCAAATTGCAGTCAACAGGTTTGAAGTCTGACGACGTTAGCTTGGGAATCCCTCCGGCTTGGCCTGGGCAGGGATTGGACGCCTTCGGTTATCTTCAGGACTCTTAGTCCAATTTGGATCTTGTCCGTAGACGGACGTTTGTTTCTTCCGCTGTTATTTGGATCTTTGTATTGTATCAGTTGTAACCCCGGCTCGTGTGAGTCATCTTGTATCTATCCGTTTCTGTTGTAATTGTGGATTGTTCGTGAACTATTGTAATGTTATCATAAATGGCAACCTGGAATCGGTTATTATGCGGATTTGGCGGGACTGCTGAAATCCGCATAGTGCCCGGTCTCGGGGCGTCACAAATGGTATCAGAGCCTTGGTTCCGATTCCCGATATTGTTTCGATACGAATGGTTATCGAAGCAACGGGTCCGCAAAGCCTGTAGGTTAACCTCGCTAACGGTCGTTGTTTCTAGAGTGTCAAAAACTATTTCTGCTAAACTATGTTGGAAAAACATCTCAGTAGGACTCTTGTTTTCTCTCTTATCCCTATTCTATTTCCCCTCCCATCTTATTTGTTTTGGAGTCTACTCTCGTACTCAATCTTTCAAAGTGTTAGGATCCCACGTGGGTGGACGTTTTCTGAGCCTTTAACCTAATAGGTTCGATCATCGGAAGATTCCTGGTGGAAGAACATCGTCGTCACTCCGAGCAAGAATCCCTTGTTAGTGGTGTCGAGAAGCCCTTGTTAGTGGTGTCGAGGAGATCAACTGGAAGCACGAAGAATCGATAGTCGAACCTCTTTCCCCTCCCGGGTTAGCAGGTGGATTGCGAGGGCGCAATCCCTTGTTAGTGGTGTCGTCTGTAACACCTGGGGTGTTACCTGTTTGTTTTCTTTTTTGTTTGCATCATCTGCATCCCATAAGCATTGCATCATGTTTTCCAAACCACTCAAAACTTCCAAACAATTTAAATTGTTCAAAACCCTAATGGTAAATGCAAACAACAAATTCAAATCAAATCACTCATTTAAATTGTTGGTTTTAATCAAACCATTAATTCAATCAATTAATTAAATCACCTTCAAATTCAAATCACATATTTTCAAACAAAATCAATTTGAAACTATAAGAAAAAGAACAACCAAAATATTCTTTCTTTCCTTGTTCCCATTTAAGTCTTTTGGGTCACCTTATGAAATTGTTGGTTTTGATAATCCCTTTTTAATATTCCAAAAATCACTCACATTTGGTTTATTTTCCAAACAGCAGTTTATTTTCCAAACTTTAGAAAACAAATCTTGGAAATTGTTTTCTTCTAACCTAAATAACTAACCTAAATTTTCCCTAGAATTTTTGCTAAACCTAAAAGCCTCTATTTGCTTCCTTTTCTATTTTGCTACAAAAAAAAAAAAACATGAAACAGAAATAATACAAAGGAGAAAACGCAGCCCAGCCTTTCTTCCTCCAAGCCCACCCCTTACCTTTTCTTTCCCCAGCCCAATTCTTTTTTCTCCCCCAGGCCCTTTTGCTCTGGCCCAGTACCCCTTCAGCGTTGGCATCTTCTTCCTCGACGTCAGCAGCGGTACGACTCCATCTGCACCGCCTGATCAACCTCCACCTCCACCCGATGTGCGCCGTACAAGCTCGCCCACCAGGATAAAACAAGCCCCCTCTGCCCTAGCCTCGCAGAAACCCTAGCGCCCTCTCCTACCCATCGCCGCCATCCTCGCTAGTTCCCTTTCTCTGTCAGTTCGTTGCCTGAACCACCGTCAGTATTCACCACCGAGGCCCCTTCCTCCCCTAGCTCCGGTAGCCCTGGCCACCTCGAGGTGCCTCCGAGGGGGAAAATGGAACCGCGGCGCCTGGCCGCATCTCCTCGTCCCCTCTCCGCTCGCTGGGAGCGACCGTGGGCGCCGCGCCATCGCCGGAGCAGGACGTCGGCGTCCCTGTTCGTCGACAGCGAGTGGCAGGTGCGCCTCGTCCCCTTTCCTTCCGCTCCCCCTCCTCTCTGCCCTCGTGGCCACCCGCACGCTGGCCGCACGCCCACGGCCGCTCGCCGGCCCGAGCCGCGGTGTATCGCGCCATCCCGCTCGGCCTCGACGTGGATCTCCGGCGAGCAGTTTCTGTCCGCTCGATATATACAGTTTCCAGTTACAGTTTCTGGAAAAACTGTTCGGTAGATGCACCTTATTCCCCTTAGCTACTGTTATCTGACAAGGAAGCGAGTTCAGCCGCACTGGCCTGTTCCCCCGCGCGCGCAAGCCAGGTCGAGGGATCGATCCCCTCGGCCGCAATTAAACCACCTTTTTCGTTTTCCTTTCCAGCGCTCCGGACCCACCTGTCAGCTTCCCTGCTGGCCACGTCAAACTCCAGCCGCGCCACCTAGGCGCCACGCTGGCCCCCTGGCCCACGGGCAGTGGCTAGGGGTAGGCAGCATTGCGGTAACCATTGTTTTTCTGAATTTCTGTAATCAAAAACTAGTCCCTAAAAAAATAACAAAGTGGTCCCCTGTTTTGATCTGCTAATAACTTTTAATCTGTGAATCCAAATCAAAAACTCTAAACATGTTTATTGCTCTAAATTGAATTCTCTATCTATTGGTGCCATTTGTTTTCTGTTTTGAACTTTCAAAATGCAATTCAAATTTAAATTCAAATCATTCAATTGAATTTTGCAATAATTCATAAGTAATTCATAATAGTTCCAAATCATGCAAATAAAATATGTTTTCAATACCATTTTAAATAATCTATTCAAATATAATTTTTGTTTTCTGTTTTGAATAATTAAAATTGCCTAAACAATTTAAAACTTGTTTAATTCAATTAAAAATTGTTTAAAATTGTTTAATTCATAATTAAATAATCCAAAGTCCAATTTCAAAATGTGAAACATGTAATCCAACTAAAATTTGATAACCTTTTCAAATATCAACTTTGTTGTTTGGTTTGAACACTTTAACTTGATGAAAACAACAATTGTTTGTGTGACATGTTTAAGTAACCAAATTTTCCAAACTTAATAAATAATTTCCAAACTTGTTTTCTTCCTTTTCCTTTGCATCTATCAATGTTATTTGTTTATCTTGTTATCATCATCATCCATGCATCATGCTAATCCACTTTCACCTATTGGTTAGTTGGAAAACAATTGTTTCAACCATAATTCATGGGCTTTTCATATGCAACTCAAATTGCATATGGGTCCATTTAAATTTGTTTATCTTGTCAACTAGTTTACTTTGATGCATCAATTAAATTGTCATGCATCCATATCTTGATCATGCTGGATCTTTTGCCGTAGTAGTAATTGTTGCATCCGGTGTTTGTTCGAGGTTCATTGCTTCTTCCCGGATAGGACGTTGAGATGATGTGAGCAACGACAAGTTCTGCTACCTTGCGGGATCTCAGGCAAGTATACTCACTTGCATGCCATATGGCTGCTTTTCATCACTTGTTACCGATTCTTTCCGTTGTTCTTTTCTGCTAGCCTTAGTAGTACTTGTTTCTGTTATGAACCCATCACATGAATCCCTTAACCTTGATATTGCCTCAATTCCATACCTATAATCTTTGCTTGAGCCTGTGTCTTACTATCTTGCTTAGGGTTGTTTTGCTCGAGTCTGTTACCCGTTACTTTCTGTTATTACTCTATTATGTTCCGGGGGCTCGAGGTTAATCAATCAATCAATCCTGTTAATGCTAATGGTAATAATAATTTGATGATAAGGCACCGGCGGGAGGCCCAGGGTGGTTTTGAGGCCCTAGTGTCGACCCCCTAATTAGGAAAAGGGTCTTGTCTACTGATCCATGATGAGCGCACTACCCGCATTTGGGGAGTATGGGCTCCCCCTCAGTTTGACTCGATTCGCATCTCGTCCAAATCGCCGTACTAGTTCGGGCTTTCCATTTGCTGCATGCATGATCTTGCGAGCCCTTGGTACCCGGGTGGAACTTTCGTAGTCGGCATTTAGGGCGGCGTGATCTTCCAGTGCTATGAGGGTCCCCTTTTCTTCGTGGGGCTCGATTAGCCGCGCACGCACAGCACGCGGTGCTTTGGGCTTGATGCGAAGAAGGGTTGGATTGTGTTGAGTGCCCCGCTTGGTGGGAGGCATCCCATCTGGCGGGATATTCATGAGTGCGGTTGCTATGGTGCACCCCTGCAGGGTAAATCTTCTCGAGAAGCCGTGTTTTCCGCGGTTATGGATTACTTGGAAAGTACTGGCTAACAAGTACTCAGGACAACTTAAACATAATGATCGAACATGTTTCACCCAATGATTAATAACTTGACTAGTAATAGGTTATTCACACAACAAACTTGACACATCTTTAATACCACGGTGTGAGTTATCCTCGGATTGCTTCTTCGGATAAGGGGCGAGATCCAGGATGGGTTTGTTTGAAGTTATCTTTCAGTTGGTTACTATCACTCGACCTTATCCCCTTCTGATAGTTGGAAGTAATAGAATCTCTGTAGTTGGTTAGTGCAGCCTGCTGTCGCTTATTTGCCATAATCCCTTCCTTTCCGTTGATCCTAAAGTATTTGTATCTTGTGATGACTGGCTAGGCCGGTAACTTGTGAGTATGGGCTTTGTCCCCCTTGCCAGTACTTAACCGTACTGACCCACGAATCTCTTTCGTGGCTGCAAATTCCAAATTGCAGTCAACAGGTTTGAAGTCTGACGACGTTAGCTTGGGAATCCCTCCGGCTTGGCCTGGGCAGGGATTGGACGCCTTCGGTTATCTTCAGGACTCTTAGTCCAATTTGGATCTTGTCCGTAGACGTTTGTTTCTTCCGCTGTTATTTGGATCTTTGTATTGTATCAGTTGTAACCCCGGCTCGTGTGAGTCATCTTGTATCTATCCGTTTCTGTTGTAATTGTGGATTGTTCGTGAACTATTGTAATGTTATCATAAATGGCAACCTGGAATCGGTTATTATGCGGATTTGGCGGGACTGCTGAAATCCGCATAGTGCCCGGTCTCGGGGCGTCACAAATGGTATCAGAGCCTTGGTTCCGATTCCCGATATTGTTTCGATACGAATGGTTATCGAAGCAACGGGTCCGCAAAGCCTGTAGGTTAACCTCGCTAACGGTCGTTGTTTCTAGAGTGTCAAAAACTATTTCTGCTAAACTATGTTGGAAAAACATCTCAGTAGGACTCTTGTTTTCTCCTTATCCCTATTCTATTTCCCCTCCCATCTTATTTGTTTTGGAGTCTACTCTCGTACTCAATCTTTCAAAGTGTTAGGATCCCACGTGGGTGGACGTTTTCTGAGCCTTTAACCTAATAGGTTCGATCATCGGAAGATTCCTGGTGGAAGAACATCGTCGTCACTCCGAGCAAGAATCCCTTGTTAGTGGTGTCGAGAAGCCCTTGTTAGTGGTGTCGAGGAGATCAACTGGAAGCACGAAGAATCGATAGTCGAACCTCTTTCCCCTCCCGGGTTAGCAGGTGGATTGCGAGGGCGCAATCCCTTGTTAGTGGTGTCGTCTGTAACACCTGGGGTGTTACCTGTTTGTTTTCTTTTTTTGTTTGCATCATCTGCATCCCATAAGCATTGCATCATGTTTTCCAAACCACTCAAAACTTCCAAACAATTTAAATTGTTCAAAACCCTAATGGTAAATGCAAACAACAAATTCAAATCAAATCACTCATTTAAATTGTTGGTTTTAATCAAACCATTAATTCAATCAATTAATTAAATCACCTTCAAATTCAAATCACATATTTTCAAACAAAATCAATTTGAAACTATAAGAAAAAGAACAACCAAAATATTCTTTCTTTCCTTGTTCCATTTAAGTCTTTTGGGTCACCTTATGAAATTGTTGGTTTTGATAATCCCTTTTTAATATTCCAAAAATCACTCACATTTGGTTTATTTTCCAAACAGCAGTTTATTTTCCAAACTTTAGAAAACAAATCTTGGAAATTGTTTTCTTCTAACCTAAATAACTAACCTAAATTTTCCCTAGAATTTCTGCTAAACCTAAAAGCCTCTATTTGCTTCCTTTTCTATTTTGCTACAAAAAAAAAAACATGAAACAGAAATAATACAAAGGAGAAAACGCAGCCCAGCCTTTCTTCCTCCAAGCCCACCCTTACCTTTTCTTTCCCCAGCCCAATTCTTTTTTCTCCCCCAGGCCCTTTTGCTCTGGCCCAGTACCCCTTCAGCGTTGGCATCTTCTTCCTCGACGTCAGCAGCGGTACGACTCCATCTGCACCGCCTGATCAACCTCCACCTCCACCCGATGTGCGCCGTACAAGCTCGCCCACCAGGATAAAACAAGCCCCCTCTGCCCTAGCCTCGCAGAAACCCTAGCGCCCTCTCCTACCCATCGCCGCCATCCTCTAGTTCCCTTTCTCTCTGTCAGTTCGTTGCCTGAACCACCGTCAGTATTCACCACCGAGGCCCCTTCCTCCCCTAGCTCCGGTAGCCCTGGCCACCTCGAGGTGCCTCCGAGGGGGAAAATGGAACCGCGGCGCCTGGCCGCATCTCCTCGTCCCCTCTCCGCTCGCTGGGAGCGACCGTGGGCGCCGCGCCATCGCCGGAGCAGGACGTCGGCGTCCCTGTTCGTCGACAGCGAGTGGCAGGTGCGCCTCGTCCCCTTTCCTTCCGCTCCCCCTCCTCTCTGCCCTCGTGGCCACCCGCACGCTGGCCGCACGCCCACGGCCGCTCGCCGGCCCGAGCCGCGGTGTATCGCGCCATCCCGCTCGGCCTCGACGTGGATCTCCGGCGAGCAGTTTCTGTCCGCTCGATATACAGTACGTTCCAGTTACAGTTTCTGGAAAAACTGTTCGGTAGATGCACCTTATTCCCCTTAGCTACTGTTATCTGACAAGGAAGCGAGTTCAGCCGCACTGGCCTGTTCCCCCGCGCGCGCAAGCCAGGTCGAGGGATCGATCCCCTCGGCCGCAATTAAACCACCTTTTTCTCGTTTCCTTTCCAGCGCTCCGGACCCACCTGTCAGCTTCCCTGCTGGCCACGTCAAACTCCAGCCGCGCCACCTAGGCGCCACGCTGGCCCCCTGGCCCACGGGCAGTGGCTAGGGGTAGGCAGCATTGCGGTAACCATTGTTTTTCTGAATTTCTGTAATCAAAAACTAGTCCCTAAAAAAATAACAAAGTGGTCCCCTGTTTTGATCTGCTAATAACTTTTAATCGTGAATCCAAATCAAAAACTCTAAAACATGTTTATTGCTCTAAATTGAATTCTCTATCTATTGGTGCCATTTGTTTTCTGTTTTGAACTTTCAAAATGCAATTCAAATTTAAATTCAAATCATTCAATTGAATTTTGCAATAATTCATAAGTAATTCATAATAGTTCCAAATCATGCAAATAAAATATGTTTTCAATACCATTTTAAATAATCTATTCAAATATAATTTTTGTTTTCTGTTTTGAATAATTAAAATTGCCTAAACAATTTAAAACTTGTTTAATTCAATTAAAAATTGTTTAAAATTGTTTTCATAATTAAATAATCCAAAGTCCAATTTCAAAATGTGAAACTGTAATCCAACTAAAATTTGATAACCTTTTCAAATATCAACTTTGTTGTTTGGTTTGAACACTTTAACTTGATGAAAACAACAATTGTTTGTGTGACATGTTTAAGTAACCAAATTTTCCAAACTTAATAAATAATTTCCAAACTTGTTTTCTTCCTTTTCCTTTGCATCTATCAATGTTATTTGTTGTTATCTTGTTATCATCATCCATGCATCATGCTAATCCACTTTCACCTATTGGTTAGTTGGAAAACAATTGTTTCAACCATAATTCATGGGCTTTTCATATGCAACTCAAATTGCATATGGGTCCATTTAATTTGTTTATCTTGTCAACTAGTTTACTTTGATGCATCAATTAATTGTCATGCATCCATATCTTGATCATGCTGGATCTTTTGCCGTAGTAGTAATTGTTGCATCGGTGTTTGTTCGAGGTTCATTGCTTCTTCCCGGATAGGACGTTGAGATGATGTGAGCAACGACAAGTTCTGCTACCTTGCGGGATCTCAGGCAAGTATATACTCACTTGCATGCCATATGGCTGCTTTTCATCACTTGTTACCGATTCTTTCCGTTGTTCTTTTCTGCTAGCCTTAGTAGTACTTGTTTCTGTTACGAACCCATCACTGAATCCCTTAACCTTGATATTGCCTCAATTCCATACCTATAATCTTTGCTTGAGCCTGTGTCTTACTATCTTGCTTAGGGTTGTTTTGCTCGAGTCTGTTACCCGTTACTTTCTGTTATTACTCTATTATGTTCCGGGGGCTCGAGGTTAATCAATCAATCAATCCTGTTAATGCTAATGGTAATAATAATTTGATGATAAGGCACCGGCGGGAGGCCCAGGGTGGTTTTGAGGCCCGCTAGTGTCGACCCCCTAATTAGGAAAAGGGTCTTGTCTACTGATCCATGATGAGCGCACTACCCGCATTTGGGGAGTATGGGCTCCCCCTCAGTTTGACTCGATTCGCTCGTCCAAATCGCCGTACTAGTTCGGGCTTTCCATTTGCTGCATGCATGATCTTGCGAGCCCTTGGTACCCGTGGAACTTTCGTAGTCGGCATTTTAGGGCGGCGTGATCTTCCAGTGCTATGAGGGTCCCCTTTTCTTCGTGGGGCTCGATTAGCCGCGCACGCACAGCACGCGGTGCTTTGGGCTTGATGCGAAGAAGGGTTGGATTGTGTTGAGTGCCCCGCTTGGTGGGAGGCATCCCATCTGGCGGGATATTCATGAGTGCGGTTGCTATGGTGCACCCTGCAGGGTAAATCTTCTCGAGAAGCCGTGTTTTCCGCGGTTATGGATTACTTGGTGAAAGTACTGGCTAACAAGTACTCAGGACAACTTAAACATAATGATCGAACATGTTTCACCCAATGATTAATAACTTGACTAGTAATAGGTTATTCACACAACAAACTTGACACATCTAATACCACGGTGTGAGTTATCCTCGGATTGCTTCTTCGGATAAGGGGCGAGATCCAGGATGGGTTTGTTTGAAGTTATCTTTCAGTTGGTTACTATCACTCGACCTTATCCCCTTTCTGATAGTTGGAAGTAATAGAATCTCTGTAGTTGGTTAGTGCAGCCTGCTGTCGCTTTATTTGCCATAATCCCTTCCTTTCCGTTGATCCTAAAGTATTTGTATCTTGTGATGACTGGCTACGCCGGTAACTTGTGAGTATGGGCTTTGTCCCCTTGCCAGTACTTAACCGTACTGACCCACGAAATCGTGGCTGCAAATTCCAAATTGCAGTCAACAGGTTTGAAGTCTGACGACGTTAGCTTGGGAATCCCTCCGGCTTGGCCTGGGCAGGGATTGGACGCCTTCGGTTATCTTCAGGACTCTTAGTCCAATTTGGATCTTGTCCGTAGACGGACGTTTGTTTCTTCCGCTGTTATTTGGATCTTTGTATTGTATCAGTTGTAACCCCGGCTCGTGTGAGTCATCTTGTATCTATCCGTTTCTGTTGTAATTGTGGATTGTTCGTGAACTATTGTAATGTTATCATAAATGGCAACCTGGAATCGGTTATTATGCGGATTTGGCGGGACTGCTGAAATCCGCATAGTGCCCGGTCTCGGGGCGTCACAATGGTATCAGAGCCTTGGTTCCGATTCCCGATATTGTTTCGATACGAATGGTTATCGAAGCAACGGGTCCGCAAAGCCTGTAGGTTTCGCTAACGGTCGTTGTTTCTAGAGTGTCAAAAACTATTTCTGCTAAACTATGTTGGAAAAACATCTCAGTAGGACTCTTGTTTTCTCCTTATCCCTATTCTATTTCCCCTCCCATCTTATTTGTTTTGGAGTCTACTCTCGTACTCAATCTTCAAAGTGTTAGGATCCCACGTGGGTGGACGTTTTCTGAGCCTTTAACCTAATAGGTTCGATCATCGGAAGATTCCTGGTGGAAGAACATCGTCGTCACTCCGAGCAAGAATCCCTTGTTAGTGGTGTCGAGAAGCCCTTGTTAGTGGTGTCGAGGAGATCAACTGGAAGCACGAAGAATCGATAGTCGAACCTCTTTCCCTCCCGGGTTAGCAGGTGGATTGCGAGGGCGCATCCCTTGTTAGTGGTGTCGTCTGTAACACCTGGGGTGTTACCTGTTTGTTTTCTTTTTTTGTTTGCATCATCTGCATCCCATAAGCATTGCATCATGTTTTCCAAACCACTCAAAACTTCCAAACAATTTAAATTGTTCAAAACCCTAATGGTAAATGCAAACAACAAATTCAAATCAAATCACTCATTTAAATTGTTGGTTTTAATCAAACCATTAATTCAATCAATTAATTAATCACCTTCAAATTCAAATCACATATTTTCAAACAAAATCAATTTGAAACTATAAGAAAAAGAACAACCAAAATATTCTTTCTTTCCTTGTTCCCATTTAAGTCTTTTGGGTCACCTTATGAAATTGTTGGTTTTGATAATCCCTTTTTAATATTCCAAAATCACTCACATTTGGTTTATTTCCAAACAGCAGTTTATTTTCCAAACTTTAGAAAACAAATCTTGGAAATTGTTTTCTTCTAACCTAAATAACTAACCTAAATTTTCCCTAGAATTTCTGCTAAACCTAAAAGCCTCTATTTGCTTCCTTTTCTATTTTGCTACAAAAAAAAAAACATGAAACAGAAATAATACAAAGGAGAAAACGCAGCCCTTTCTTCCTCCAAGCCCACCCCTTACCTTTTCTTTCCCCAGCCCAATTCTTTTTTCTCCCCCAGGCCCTTTTGCTCTGGCCCAGTACCCTTCAGCGTTGGCATCTTCTTCCTCGACGTCAGCAGCGGTACGACTCCATCTGCACCGCCTGATCAACCTCCACCTCCACCCGATGTGCGCCGTACAAGCTCGCCCACCAGGATAAAACAAGCCCCCTCTGCCCTAGCCTCGCAGAAACCCTAGCGCCCTCTACCCATCGCCGCCATCCTCGCTAGTTCCCTTTCTCTCTGTCAGTTCGTTGCCTGAACCACCGTCAGTATTCCACCGAGGCCCCTTCCTCCCCTAGCTCCGGTAGCCCTGGCCACCTCGAGGTGCCTCCGAGGGGGAAAATGGAACCGCGGCGCCTGGCCGCATCTCCTCGTCCCCTCTCCGCTCGCTGGGAGCGACCGTGGGCGCCGCGCCATCGCCGGAGCAGGACGTCGGCGTCCCTGTTCGTCGACAGCGAGTGGCAGGTGCGCCTCGTCCCCTTTCCTTCCGCTCCCCCTCCTCTCTGCCCTCGTGGCCACCCGCACGCTGGCCGCACGCCCACGGCCGCTCGCCGGCCCGAGCCGCGGTGTATCGCGCCATCCGCTCGGCCTCGACGTGGATCTCCGGCGAGCAGTTTCTGTCCGCTCGATATACAGTACGTTCCAGTTACAGTTTCTGGAAAAACTGTTCGGTAGATGCACCTTATTCCCCTTAGCTACTGTTATCTGACAAGGAAGCGAGTTCAGCCGCACTGGCCTGTTCCCCCGCGCGCGCAAGCCAGGTCGAGGGATCGATCCCCTCGGCCGCAATTAAACCACCTTTTCTCGTTTCCTTTCCAGCGCTCCGGACCCACCTGTCAGCTTCCCTGCTGGCCACGTCAAACTCCAGCCGCGCCACCTAGGCGCCACGCTGGCCCCCTGGCCCACGGGCAGTGGCTAGGGGTAGGCAGCATTGCGGTAACCATTGTTTTTCTGAATTTCTGTAATCAAAAACTAGTCCTAAAAAAATAACAAAGTGGTCCCCTGTTTTGATCTGCTAATAACTTTTAATCTGTGAATCCAAATCAAAAACTCTAAACATGTTTATTGCTAAATTGAATTCTCTATCTATTGGTGCCATTGTTTTCTGTTTTGAACTTTCAAATGCAATTCAAATTAAATTCAAATCATTCAATTGAATTTTGCAATAATTCATAAGTAATTCATAATAGTTCCAATCATGCAAATAAAATATGTTTTCAATACCATTTTAAATAATCTATTCAAATATAATTTTTGTTTTCTGTTTTGAATAATTAAAATTGCCTAAACAATTTAAAACTTGTTTAATTCAATTAAAAATTGTTTAAAATTGTTTAATTCATAATTAAATAATCCAAGTCCAATTTCAAAATGTGAAACATGTAATCCAACTAAAATTTGATAACCTTTTCAAATATCAACTGTTGTTTGTTTGAACACTTTAACTTGATGAAAACAACAATTGTTGTGTGACATGTTTAAGTAACCAAATTTTCCAAACTTAATAAATAATTTCCAAACTTGTTTTCTTCCTTTTCCTTTGCATCTATCAATGTTATTTGTTGTTATCTTGTTATCATCATCATCCATGCATCATGCTAATCCACTTTCACCTATTGGTTAGTTGGAAAACAATTGTTTCAACCATAATTCATGGGCTTTTCTATGCAACTCAATTGCATATGGGTCCATTTAAATTTGTTTATCTTGTCAACTAGTTTACTTTGATGCATCAATTAAATTGTCATGCATCCATATCTTGATCATGCTGGATCTTTTGCCGTAGTAGTAATTGTTGCATCCGGTGTTTGTTCGAGGTTCATTGCTTCTTCCCGGATAGGACGTTGAGATGATGTGAGCAACGACAAGTTCGGCTACCTTGCGGGATCTCAGGCAAGTATACTCACTTGCATGCCATATGGCTGCTTTTCATACTTGTTTACCGATTCTTTCCGTTGTTCTTTTCTGCTAGCCTTAGTAGTACTTGTTTCTGTTACGAACCCATCACATGAATCCCTTAACCTTGATATTGCCTCAATTCCATACCTATAATCTTTGCTTGAGCCTGTGTCTTACTTGCTTAGGGTTGTTTTGCTCGAGTCTGTTACCCGTTACTTTCTGTTATTACTCTATTATGTTCCGGGGGGCTCGAGGTTAATCAATCAATCAATCCTGTTAATGCTAATGGTAATAATAATTTGATGATAAGGCACCGGCGGGAGGCCCAGGGTGGTTTTGAGGCCCGCTAGTGTCGACCCCCTAATTAGGAAAAGGGTCTTGTCTACTGATCCATGATGAGCGCACTACCCGCATTTGGGGAGTATGGGCTCCCCCTCAGTTTGACTCGATTCGCATCTCGTCCAAATCGCCGTACTAGTTCGGGCTTTCCATTTGCTGCATGCATGATCTTGCGAGCCCTTGGTACCCGGGTGGAACTTTCGTAGTCGGCATTTAGGGCGGCGTGATCTTCCAGTGCTATGAGGGTCCCCTTTTCTTCGTGGGGCTCGATTAGCCGCGCACGCACAGCACGCGGTGCTTTGGGCTTGATGCGAAGAAGGGTTGGATTGTGTTGAGTGCCCCGCTTGGTGGGAGGCATCCCATCTGGCGGGTTATTCATGAGTGCGGTTGCTATGGTGCACCCCTGCAGGGTAAATCTTCTCGAGAAGCCGTGTTTTCCGCGGTTATGGATTACTTGGTGAAAGTACTGGCTAACAAGTACTCAGGACAACTTAAACATAATGATCGAACATGTTTCACCCAATGATTAATAACTTGACTAGTAATAGGTTATTCACACAACAAACTTGACACATCTTTAATACCACGGTGTGAGTTATCCTCGGATTGCTTCTTCGGATAAGGGGCGAGATCCAGGATGGGTTTGTTTGAAGTTATCTTTCAGTTGGTTACTATCACTCGACCTTATCCCCTTTCTGATAGTTGGAAGTAATAGAATCTCTGTAGTTGGTTAGTGCAGCCTGCTGTCGCTTATTTGCCATAATCCCTTCCTTTCCGTTGATCCTAAAGTATTTGTATCTTGTGATGACTGGCTAGGTAACTTGTGAGTATGGGCTTTGTCCCCCTTGCCAGTACTTAACCGTACTGACCCACGAATCTCTTTCGTGGCTGCAAATTCCAAATTGCAGTCAACAGGTTTGAAGTCTGACGACGTTAGCTTGGGAATCCCTCCGGCTTGGCCTGGGCAGGGATTGGACGCCTTCGGTTATCTTCAGGACTCTTAGTCCAATTTGGATCTTGTCCGTAGACGGACGTTTGTTTCTTCCGCTGTTATTTGGATCTTTGTATTGTATCAGTTGTAACCCCGGCTCGTGTGAGTCATCTTGTATCTATCCGTTTCTGTTGTAATTGTGGATTGTTCGTGAACTATTGTAATGTTATCATAAATGGCAACCTGGAATCGGTTATTATGCGGATTTGGCGGGACTGCTGAAATCCGCATAGTGCCCGGTCTCGGGGCGTCACAACTAAGCGCCCATGATTCCGGCGAGTCCCCTCCGGCACTGCTTCTTCTTCTACACCACCGGGCGATACTACCGGCCGGACCAGCAGCGCCCGTGTCCTCCCATTCCACGTCTCAACTGCATCTACAATCCGCACCTCGCCTGAGCCGCATCGCCTCCGAACGATATCACTCAAGCGCGGCCGCCATGGAGGGCTTCCTCCTGCACCCCTGTTCGCCTTGCGCGTCTACAAGCCAGAGCTGCGTCAAACGTGTCCAGAGACCGCCTCCAAGATCTGTGACCGGCAACCATCGCCGGCATGGAGGGCGCCCTCCAGCGCCGCCCGTACCAGGGACATATCTGGATTCCTGCGCCCCCGGCTTTATGCCTCTCGTCCGCGGACACATGCATCCGCCATGGGGGGGCATCGTTGACGACCTTGACTCCCTGCTGACGACGTCCTCACCGTGGTGCAGCTGCCGTGATGTTCGCGGGCCACCACCCTATAACACTGCTACCAAGCCCTCGCCTCATGCCACGAATTTCATGGCCAAAACGGCCATCATCTGCATCCACTACATCTCGTCCTACTGCCGGTGCCGCCAAGGTTCTCGTCTCCTTATTTCTTGTGATTTCTTCCACATTGTCTTCCTTCTTAATTTGATGTTTGGGTTGTGATACAACTAGATCTGAAGGGCTCTAGCTTACTGCCGCACATGCTGACCTTATGTTGTCTATGGAAATGTCAATTAGGTGAGAACAACAGTTCATTTTTTTCATTAGCTAGTTAATTTTGTTTCTCTCTCCATTTTGCATGCTATCTTACCCAAATGGAACATGCTTCTGAAAGTTTTAATTTCTACATGCAGCCGGGGACTTATTGAGCATGCTCTGGAAAACTCCGGAGCACAGCACAGACCAAGTGTAAATACTCGATACCCTCTTAGTCTTTGCTAACTTATTATTTATTGTTTTACAAATTTGTTCTCTGGCAATGTAAATAAGATATCCACTAAATGATCTGTACAGGCTGCAAAACTGCTCAAACATCTTCAACTTTAGCCTTATGTGTTTCAAGTCCAACTGAAATCTAGTCCTACTCCAAGTATACTTTCTATCGATCAATGTCTGCATGACAAAGTTAAGAAGATGACATATCTTGATGATGGCGCTGTTTCCGCACGTGGAAGAATAGTGAGGAGAAACTCTTTGTGAAGTCAGTGGACTGTCACATTTAGCAAGCCATCTCTTGAGCATAATTATTTTAGCTCTACACGGAGCATAAAAGAATATACAACTACTTTCGAGTGTGAAAGAGTTATCCATTGACAATAGTCCGGCTGAGGACGAGGTTACTAGTAAAGCCATGATAACAAAGACATGAAGCATCCTAAGGACTACCAAGAGTACTTTAGCCAAGACATTCGCAAGCAGGAATCGGTTTAAAACTCCAAAAACATCTTATACCAGAACAAGTCATGTCGAGGTATTTATTTTCGCATTTAGCTATGTTTCTTAGGCTGTTAACAATACCGATAGCTTGCTTTCCATTTATTTCTGAAGTGCCACAAACAAAGTGTTCACCGATAACTTTGTCTTGGTAATTTCTATTAGCATCATATTTCAAGTTTCTTACAAGGTTACTACTTATATTTTTTTTCTTCTTACAACAGGGAAGAGCCCTAGCAAGGTCCTACCCACTGTCTAGAGCATCGCCTTCTTTTGTGGTTCGTGTCATGGAAAGGACGGCGGTAACATTTCTGTTGGTGAATGGTGGCAGGGTTTAGTTCCTATCGGCCCAAAAGTGAACACATAAAGACTTGGCCACCAATCCAACATTCTTGTTCAGGTACAACTTGCCACATCCGCTCCCTCTTGGTTCAGGTTCAACTCGAGGAGAAATAATCTAATTAGACGTGATTGTTTGCGTGAGCCCTGGCACTTCCATTTTCCATTTTTGCGGTTTTAAAAGTTCATAAGTAGCTAAAACAAGTTTAGTTTCGCAATCATAAATTATGCTGCAGTGAACGTAAATATGTTTATGTCAATCAGTAGACCTTGAACTGACCTGTAGTAAAATCTATTTGTAGTTTTCTTTCATTTGTTTGGGACCATGAATTGCATCTGTAATGTTTAGAGAAGTATATGTTTGTAGTCTTCTTTATTTTCTCAAGGACCATGAATCGCATCTGTAATGTTTAGAGAAGTATTCAGAACAGATATACCGTCATAGTATATTTGACGGGGCAGTGTAATTTGGACTTACAATTGCACATGTAGATTTGTTGTTAAAGGACTCTAGATTTTTTGTGTAGATTCCTATAGCACAATTCACAGTGTATACACCATACGATAGTGTTCAAGAGGTTATTCTGACTTCAATTGCAAAGCATATCTGCTGAGAAAATCACTTAGAAAGTGTTGGAGGCATGATTTTCTACACCTCACTCTTTTTTTGTATATGCATCTCATTCGTTTTGTAGTAAATTTGTTCGATACATGGATCCAGATGTCCTGTTGGAACCGAGATTTGATGGGCATCGCCTTAAATAAAACTAGAATTTTCTAATGGAATACCATAATCTAAAAATATTTGTGATCAAACTAGACCTGTTCAGTCTTTCTATAGGGTATCGTTTCAAATCATGCATACCACTTGATTTAATTTTATGATTGAATACTCACGTGCCAATTGCTTGAAATCTTGGCTTGCATACAATCATCATATGAGCTATTTTTGCCAACCGATGATTTTCCAAGCTTAATACTGCTGCAATACAAGGTTTAGAAATTAAGTTCCACCTGCACAATTGATGTTGTTATTGTTCAAGGTACGCTACAACTTATTTTTAGCATTTGATTCTACTTTTAGATGTATGTTTGCATGTGAAAGGACAACAATTGTTCTATCATACACTCTGCTAGGTAAATGTATCATAGTGCATGTATATTCCAACATATACTTCGAAAATCAGAGAATCTGTATGATAATTATTTTGGTTTTGATTTCATATCCAGGCTTATCTTTTACTTTCAATGATCTGGTATGTGGGTCTATTACCCTTAGTACTTCGAAAATCAAAGAACTTGTTTAGGAAAACTAACTGTGAATAAACTTGTAGCTAAATGGATTTTAATGTGGCATGTACACTGACATGCAAGTTACTGCTTGCTTGCATGTATAGTCATATACTTCATATTTGTACCATTTTCTTATTTTAGGTGATCGGACTAAAGTCTAGGAGCAAGCTGGTAATACTTTGTTGTTTGCTTCTCCCAACGCTGGAGAACTCACACCTACTAACCATTCGGACGTGCTGGCGCCAATGCAACAGATTATTTTGTAATGCCACTAACACAGTGGTTGTTATAAACTACTGTGCATTTGATGTTTCTTTTGTCAATTCTTTAAACTCAAGATTTGGGAATCAATTAGTATGTATTTTGGATTGCCCAAATATTGTAAAGTGTTTGTGCTAGTGGCTATGTTAAGTTGACAATTTGTGAGCAAATTCGAGATCTAGTACATGTATTTAATTTTTTTTGTTACCGAAATTCAAACCAGTGACGGGTAGAATAATTGACCTGTCACTACAAAAACTGCACGGATGCCGCCTTTGTTCGCTTCTAGTGACATGCATTTCGGTCGCCTATCACTAGTGTACACATGCTAGTGACAGGCACGCGCAAATGCCTGTCGCTGGTACACTAGTGACAGACACTTGCCTGTCACTACTAACATCATACTAGTGACTAGTCATCAGTGACAGACACTTTGCCAGTCACTAACTGGCCTTTTAAGCCTGTCACTGATAGCCTATTCTGTAGTAGTGATTTTTCCGTAGTTCCTTCCCAAGGGAAGTACGTCTATGTTGGAGAGGTGAGGAGCCACCTAGGCGCTCCTTAATAGCACGGATGTGCACACCTTATTCTCCTTGAGCTTCTCCGGTGAGGGAGATTCTCGTTTCCACTATGAGGCCGACTTGAAGGCGTTGACCAAACCATTACACAATGTTGAGGACACTCCACAAGATGGATGGAGACTCTCAATCAATCTGAAGCTTCTTCCAACAAGGTGGAAGCTCCAAGCACAAGATCTACTAAGGTTTCTAGGCCCCAAGTAGGATTCTAGATCTACTAGGATGTGGTGGATGGATTTGCAATTCCTTTGGTGGAATCACGGATCTAGGCCTCCTCTAGCTCTCTACAAAGTTACAGAGTGTTTGGGTGGTTGGAGAGGGAGATCTAGGAATTGAAGATCGCATTAATGGCTAAGGGAGAGAGAGTGTAAAGCTTGAACATTTATGAGGAAGGGGAAGGGCTTTAAATACCCCTTCCCAAATATGGCCGTTGGGCTGTTTCCCGCAGCACCGGTACTACCGGTGGGTATTCTTATCCAGAGCCCGCGTGGCTCATTTCTCCTTAGCTGGTTCCTCAGGCCCGGAGGTACCGGTGGATACACCGGAGATACCTCCCATCGGTACTACCGGTGGACTCCGCCCTGGCCTCCGCGATGTGCCAACATAACCTCATTTTAGCGGAGCCACCACCAGTAGCTCCACCGGTGGCAATCCACGCACTAGGGGCCTGCCGAAGGGGCGGAGGTACTGGTGGAAACACATGAGGTTCCGCCCACCGGTACTACCGGTGGCCTCCGCTGTAACCTCCGCGATGTGCCAACCGAATGACATTTTGGCGGAGGTACCATCGGTACCACCACCGGATGCACCCGCCTGGGAATGCGCTGGGAAGCACCAGGGAGCGGTACTACCGGTGGTTTCACCGGTACTACCGCCACCTGGAGAAACAGCTTCCCAAACTTGGTCTGTTGGGCTCTTTTTCTTCGGAGAATCGTCGCGATGCCCCTAAAGTTATTTTAGGGAATATCGGGCACTTCGCGAGTGGTACAAATGGACCTTCCATATACTTAAACAACTATTATTCCTTAAATTGTGTTGTCATCAGTTATCAAAACGGAAGATGATCTTTCACTATGCAAGTTGTAGGCTAAATGATAAAATCGACAATAGCCGGTTATAGCCCTATTTATCCCCTAATTTAGCCGTTAAACTTCCCATTTTTTGAAATTTTCTTGTTTTGTCTCTTGTTTTCTGATTTTCTATTCAATTTGATTCGACAAAACGTATGACTTTAATAGTTGAATACTTTTTGTGTTGAATAATTGAATGAGTTGTAGCTTGAATCATGTTTGAGTCATATTTTTTCTCATTTTTAAGAAAAATATGACTAAAATTCCTCTGTTTTTCGAAAAAGGCTAAATGAATTAGCCCCCTATAGCCCGTCTATAGCCTTTCTTAACTTCTGAAAATGCCGAGGCTAAATGCAATAGCCGGCTATTTTAAACTTTGGTTATACACGACGGCCTCGGCCTACCAGGCGCAATTCGAGGGGATGACATCCTATTAGATGCCGGGAGGCGGTTTGGAAGAATTGGACCCCTCCTAAATGCAAGCTTTTCGCATGGCTCGTTCTTCGAGATAGAGTTTCGACATTAGATTGACTCCGACAGCCGGGGTTGGCCAAATTGTGGCATTTGTTAACTTTATAATAGGGAGCTGGAATCCGAGTGCACCTCTTCCTCAAATGTCGCTACACTCTTGGGATTTGGAGATGATCATGTTGTGGCTTGAGCTATCTTCCATCGACACGTCGCTTTGGGCATCTTTCACCTTGGTCGTCAAGGAGTGGTGGCATTCGATCATCTTCATCAATGGCTCTAGGAGGAAATAGTTTGTCATGTACTCTCTCCGTTCTAAAATAGATGACTTTCATTTGTATGTAGATATATTTTAGTGTCTAATTTTTTTTTTTGATAAAAGAGATTTTATTACTTAATGTCTACATACATGCATATTTGAAGAAATGGAAGTCAGCTAATTTGGAACGGAGGGATTAACCTCTAAACTCCTTCTTAATTAATGAGATGAGGCAAAAAATTTGCCTCCGTTTCAAAAAAAAAAACCTTAAGAAATTGGGAATTGATTGCTGAATTAAGAGATATAGTACTTGTCGTTGGTAAAAGAAAAATGACTAATACTTGTGAAACTGGTGAGAGGACGAATCATTGCTCGGATTTGTTCATGTACACATATCGCTTTGCATAGTACAAGTACACGGCCACCTCTAGAGCGCGAGGCCGGCGGCGAGGATCCAGTAGAAGTAATCAAGGTGCGCACGGTTGAGGTTGTCGGAGAACCAGCTCTCCCCTCCGTCCCTCGTCGTCGCCCAATCGATCGCCGACACCAGCGCGCTGCTGGCGTAGTTCCCCGCTCCAAATATGCTCAGGGACAGCGCCAGGCCCACGCTGCGGAGCGTGTCGGGCACCTGGTCGTAGAAGAACTCCTCCAGCCCGATGTAACTGAACACCTCCGCGAGGCCGACCAGCGCGTACTGCGGCACCAGCCACCACAGGCTCATCGGCACCACCAGGTCGGGGCGGTCGAGCAAGCCGGCGTCCTCGGCAGCGCGGATGCGCTTGGCTTCCACGAGCGCAGCGACGGCCATGGCGACGCTGCACATGGCCATGCCGGCGCCGACGCGCTGGAGCGTGGTGATGCCCGTGGGGTGCCCGGTGAGGCGCCTCGCGAGCGGCACGAGTGCGCGGTCGTAGACGGGGACTAGGACGATGTAGGCGATGCTGATGAAGGACAGCAGCGCCGCCGGCGGCACGACGAGGCCCCCGATGCGCCGGTCCATCGTGCTGCCCTGCTTTGTGAACAGGGTGGTGACCTGTGCGATTGCTGCTGCGAATACCAGGCTCGACAGCCAGATTGGTAGCAGCTTAACCAATAATCCTTTACCATCCGCCGGTTCTGCCGTCAAAAGCCTGCACAGGTAAAAGAGACGGTCATTTATCTGGCACGACCGTGCAGAGGAATGCAGCTAGCACTCGTGCTCACCGTTGTGTGTCAGTGTCAGCGACAACGACCTTTCCAGAGAAGGTGAACTTCTCGGTGAGCGCGCGAGCGACTTCTCGTGAGTCGCCGGGTGCTGCGTCGACGGATGCTCGCGGTAAGTCCCCGTGCCGAGCAAGAAGACGGCGAGGTACACCACCATGGTCGCCCAGCACGCGGCGAACCCGACGGTCCAGCCGACATTCTCCTGGACATAGGTGACCGCGGTCGCCGCGATGGCGTAGCCCCACGATATGGAGAAGTGGAACCAGTTGAAGTAGAAGCTCCGGGACGCACACGCGGTGGGGTCGAACTGGTCCGCGCCCATGGCTTCGGAGCACGGCTTGTGGAAGCCCTGCGCCAACGCCAGCAGGTAGAGCGCGGCGTAGAAGAAGGTGAGCCGGACAGGTGATGGCGTCGACGGTGAGCACACGGTGGCGTTGCTATGACAGTTCGAGGGATGAGGTAGCGGCGTTTGAAGAATGGATGACACCGTCAGCATTCCCAAGCTCTGCTCCTTCGCGAAAATAATAACACAAGGTAGCTTTAATTGAAACTTTCCTATTTCTGATACTATTCAAGATGCTGAGTACTATGACGCTTCCACAATGGCATTTTTTCAATTCAATTTTTTGTGAGGTTGTGAATAAGCGGGTCTACGCGAATTCATACTCCAGCTCTAAAAAAAAATGCATATACCCCGAATAATTTATATTTCTCTTGAGTAGTATTTTTTGGGCCCCGCTGTCCGGCGTCCCATGAGTATGCATGAATGACATATGGGATGACATCATTTAGATTTCCCTTAAAGCTTATTTTTTTTTCCCAGAACCGCTATCAAAATTAAATCACATATTGCCATGCTTTGATAATTTTTTTTATCAGATTGTAATAATTTGGTTGCATGGTTCATGCATTATCTGAAAATGAATTTACCCATCATCTTAAACCGAATAATCTGATTTCCAATGGAAAATCATAACCTAATATCTAATATGACACAGTTAGTAGTTAGTGAGTAGCTGAGTTCGTCCACTAAACATAATCTCACTTACATATAGGAGTAGTAGCTAGTGAGTGGCTGAGTACTAGGTTTTGAACATTTTTTGTTTTATCGCTTACTGATGTACATACTCCCTCTATCTTTGTATACAAGGCCACTTTCAAAATTACAATTTGCATCTAGACAAGGTCACTATCTATTTTCAAGATGAAGTAATTATGTTTTTGCCTTATACGATGGTGCTAATTAGCGCAAACCTTGTATGCAGCCATACAAAAATAGCCATATGTAAACACGAAAGAATTTCTACACAGCTAACTATATGATTATTAGTTGGCTTTATTTTCTTGTTATCTGATATATGTGCTAGTTTCCTTGTATACAGAGACGAGACGGAGAGAGTATGTGCGTTTTCAAGTAGTAATATGTAAGTGTCCTGTTACTGCTTCCCCCCACCACAAGGTCCTAGATCTCAACGACATCGTTGTATTAATGAGGATAATGACGCGACAATGCATCGTTGGCGCCATTGAAGCAGACCTCCTACTGGATACTAGCCTCAAAGCATTCCAGGCAGCAACACCGAATCGAATCATCTCGACCCCGAGATTCTATGGTCATAAATCGCAATTGGCCACAGCTACAAGCTGTCTACCGCGTAATAGCCAGAGAATCAAAACACGACATGGACAAGATGTTTGCTTGTAAGAGAGGGATCGATCAAAGTAGCAGCACTGACCAGCAGATAGAGCACGCCCGCGAGCAGGACCGCCCGGTACCGGCCGAGGCGCCAGTCGGCGGCGAGGGCGCCCACGAGCGGCAGCAGCAGCACCGTCCCGGACCACGCGTTCGCGCCGGCGGCCGCGGCCGCGATGGACATGCCTAGCGGGCCGGACAGGTACGTGATCAGGTTGGCCTCCACGCCGATGAACCCGGTGCGCTCGACGCAGCCGACCACTGCACGCACGGGCCAGAGTAGTTCAGAGTTCACGATTCAGAGACTTCAAGGCGAAAACTAACTCGCACGACGAAGCGAATGCAATGAAAGTTTGACCGGCGAGGGATTACCGATGATAAACAGCGCGGCGCGCCAGCCGCCGCGGCCGTCGGGTGGGTCTAAACGTGGGAGTGGCCCGCCGGACTCCATCGATTGCACCCTGCAATTCGCGTCCGGCCCAGAGGTGACGCCGGTGCGTGGTCTATTCAGTTTGTGCTGTCTACAGGCGCACCTAGCTAGAGCTTACAGCTGACCTCGGTGGAGTAGTATTTAGTACAAGCAGACGGGACCTTGTATAACTTGAAGAGAGAAAGGCACGTACGGTCACTGAAGCGCCAAAAACTCACTTCCGTCGCTCAGCTCGCGAATACGGTCACCGTGTACGTGTGGAGGTGTTTATACTGTCACTGCAGCGTGTATCTCACTCGTACGGCCACGTGTTAGACCGGCCAGAGGCGACAGATAGAGCACGCCCGCGAGCAGGACCGCCTGGTACCGGCCGAGGCGCCAGTGGACCACGCAGGGGAATGCAGCTTGCACTCGTGCTCACCGCTGTGTGTCGGCATTCAGTATCTGGCACGTTCGTGCAGAGGAGTGCAGCCTACTGCCTAGGCTCGTGCGCACAGTTGCGTTCGATTCAGTCGACTCTGTGCTGGACGTAGGAGTGCGCACCGGCTGAGCAGGCGAACCGTATAAACACGCGGAAGGCGCATGGATCGGTGTTTTCCTCACAAGTGCAGGAGCGTGGTCTATTGGGACCCTTTGTTGTTTTTGCATGTCCGTCTTTTCCTCACGAGTGCCCATTCCTTGGTCCGCTCGGCTCAAAAGCTAGCCGGCCGGCCTTGTTTTTTCTGAAAGACTAGCTAGCTCTTCTAATCACGTACTGTACATACATTAGAGCCAGCCAAACAGGCTAAATATATTTCCACACACACTGCAAAGCTTTACTGGCTCATCTCAACGCTCACTTTATTTCTCTACATAATCTGTCTGTGTAAGCCAATTAATACAGGCACCACTTGGCAAACAATTTACGACAAGGCAACCTTTTTTAAGCTGTATTAACATGTTCAACACAAGCAACATGTCACCAACCGATGGCATGTACTTCAAGACAACTCAAGCCCTCCCTCACGTACGTTGCTCGACGGCTCGGCCAGAGATGCCATAAGCTCTAGAGTTCCGTCCTTCCCGTACTAGCCTTGTACGCTAGCTATAATCCTACTACATGATGTGGAAGCGCAAGGAGGCCAGCCGTGATCCCGAACCTCGACGACGGCCGCAACATGCCGGAGATCGCCGCGGAGCCACCTGTCAGTGCCGGCGACGGTGTGCCACTGTCTGTCCTCACCACTGGCCAGGTTCAGGCGCAAGGAGTGGAGCTGCTTCTTCGTCGGGGCTCGATGTCACCTTCTGGTCTAACAAACTCCTCCAGTGGCCTTCGCCGGACAACTCCCGCTCCTCGATGTCCGTGCCGAACACATCGCCCCAGAGCAGCCTCCACCGTCGGGACACCAAGCTTGTCTGCACGGCCTGCCGTGACATCCGGCAGGTTGCTCAGCCAGTCATGGAAACGGCACACGGCCGCGTTTTTGCCTCGGGAGACCATGCCCATGCCATCTTGTCGTCGCTTTAGATCATTTCGCATACAGCCGTAAAAACGAACAGAAATTGATTTGGGGCCTAATCCAAGTAATCATCACCACCCAACCCCAACTTTAAAATGCCAGAGCTCACAACAGAGGACAAGAATGGAGCTCACCTGCTACTGATTCTGCCCGATGCCCAACTCAGTGCGCGCGCCGCCCCGCCAGCAAACGAGAACGCCGCCGGTCTACCGACCAGTGACGGCCTCTATGGGCGCATTCGAGCAACTCAAGGACGCGGTCGCGGGAGGCACCGGCAGCAGCAACAGCCAGGGGAGGAGACCACCGGCAGGATCGGCCTCCCGCACGTCCAAGCCGTCCCCCTCCTCCCTTCTGCGTCGACGTCCACGTCCACAGACATCTCCTGCCGCTCCAACCACAACTGCGGTGGCGAACGGCGAGGCTGTGGTGGCCGGTGACGTCCCGTACCGACAGGAGGCGGGGTCGCAGCTGACGGTACGACCTCGACGGCATGCCATGGAGAGAGTGCACCCGTAGGGCACCGCGGCCGAAAGCTTCGGGCTTCGAGGCGCTGGCCCTGCGCCGGACTTCGGCGGCGGGTAAGTGGCGCACCGCGGCGACGGGAGAGGGCCGGCGAGATCGAGAGAGCTCGGGCGTAGATGGGCCGCCGGAGGGGAGGAAGTTGGTGGCCAGACGTTGGGTGGTGGGGCGGCGGCGGAGGAGCTTTTGGTGGCCCGCGTCGCGATTGGGTGGGTCTCGAGGTGGATGGGAGTCGCGGGAGAGAGACCCCGAGAGGAAGGGGATTAATTGCAGTGTAGGCCTACACCACACGAACAGAGTGTGCCTCTCTCGCTCTGGTGTGCCGAATGGGCTCCGGCCGCACAACCCCGCTTCTGTTCTCTTTGGCCCAGTTAACTTCAGGGCATTTTTCCAAATTTTTTTAAAGAAAAGGTATATTCTCCCTCTAAAACTATAAAAACATCCTAGAAAACTACTACTCACTCCGTATCAAAATATAAGATGTTTTACCACTTTGTAGGCAAAAGGTATCTAGACATGTTTTAGTGTGTAGATTCATATTCATCTTACACTAAAAACATCTCTAGGTACATTTCGTATAGGAAATGCTAAAACATCTTACATTTTGATACGGAGGGAGTACTAAATAAATTTCCTTGACGACCCTGGCCACAACGAAGACACGACAAAATGCTAGGCAGGTAGCACGCGTCCATGCCCACGTTCGCTCATGGCCACCGAGATGCTTCCGGTCACGCTCGTTTGGCCCGCCGACACCAACGACCGCACTGAGTGGAGCTACACGCCACACCCAATACTTAGGTAAATGCATTCATGTTGATGTAGGAGTAGATCAAGTACATGCGCAGGCGATTGCATCGCCCCAACCTCAAGTGAATTCCACCACCGTCATGCCCTAGGTCGGTCATCGACATGGTGTGCTATGTTTCTCTCTTCTCAGTCTCCTGCGTTCTATGAAGGGAACGAATCGACTTGAATTTGCAATAATTCTATTTGCACGTGATATAGCATGTTTAGATTCCCGATCTTGCATATCTACATGATTACAAAAGAGTAAATTAATATTATCATGGAAATTGTTTAGATACATATGTGCAAAATTAGAATTGTCACTAGATTTTCAAATAATAAATATGTGAAATTTAGTTTATATATTGTCCGTGTTATTGGATGTAAAGTAATGTCAACGACATGCAATCATAGTTGTCAGAATCAGGATTCTACTATACGATTCTACGACTTTACGAGTCAATTTAACTGGAACGATTCAATGATTCTACTAGGTAGAATATAAGATTTTACGATTATGAAAGTTGTGATTCTACTATTTGCGATCCTACCATAAAGGTTTTGATCCGATTCAGAATCACGATTCTGACAACTTTGCATGCAATAATAGAGAGTATACTTTCACGAACATTAAATATCAACTTTTTTCATATAATAATGTATTAGGCATGTGATAACTAATAAGAAACAATAATATACCTAATGAAGTACATTGGATAGATAGCGGTCGGCAATGGAGGAAGTCCATCGCGGTCCATTTCGACTACTATTGAAGAAGCGACATGACGTGGAGAAACATCGCCGTACTTTCCACTGCTCTCGCCAAAATCACGCTTCTCTCTATTCTCCTCGACAACCAACACCGTCGACACCCTTTGTCAAGGAACGGTAATCAATGATTTGTGGTTCCGGCATTGATGGCGTGACCGGTTGTGACGTTGTTGTTTGGTCCCTGGCTCTACGTGAGATTGTGTCATCTCCAACTCGTGTTGCTTTTGTCGATGGGTTTCTAGAGCTATTTGGCGTATGTGACAATGACCGTGTAGATCCTTGGTGGCACCGTGCCTAGCTAAATCATGCCAGAGGAGGACCCAACGCGGTTGGCGGGACTGACATGAGGAAGAAACCTAGGTTTAAGGTAGAAGGTGTGGGTTGTACACGCAAGAAAAAAAGGGATGACTCGCCGATAGGGCGGGGAAGAGGTGATGCTCGGGAAAAACAATTAGACCGAACCACTCACAAATAGCCATCAAAGCACTTCTTTTGGACGACGGAAAGAAATTATATAAGTTTGAAGATATTTTGTATCTACATGGGAAAATATAAGACCGTGAAAAAATGCGTACTTTGCGCGAATTGATTAAAATCTCGTCTTTGATTCAGACCGAGTCATGGACATGTTGGACTGACTAGTTAGTACTCCATCCGTTCAGAAATAGATGACTCCGAAATAAATGTAAGATATAGATGTTTCTTATATATACACACACTCATTTTAGAGTCATGTATTTTCGAACGGAAGGAGTATATATGAGCAGGTTGCCACCATGGTTTTTACTTGTTAAAATGTCTTATAGGAGAAGGAGTAGTTAGAAATGCGCGTCAAGGCATCCATTCGTGCTTGGGTGGCTAAACAATCAAACACACGTGCATGGTCCTTAGGTTTTAGTTTGAGCTGAAGCCTGGCGTGAGAAAGTGCACGTACGGTGTGCCTAATAATTCCTCTCCAACTCTGCTGGTGGCGCATTTATCGATTATCGTGATCGATCGACTTGCATGCATGTGGCACGCAGCGCGAGGGGCAGCGTGAGAGAAAACAAATGAAACCCATCATCATCCGCTCGCTCGCTCGTGCGCCTCGGTCCGCGCGACCAAGAAAATGCGCCACACTGGTTTTGGCCGAGAGTTGGGGCCACGAGAGGCGAATTCCAATTCCCGCGCGCACATACTAGGGTGGCCTCCTTTTATGCCAATCCTTGTATTCCGATTCAACAAACCGTTTGCTTTACCGATTCCACCGACGCAATCCTCCATAAATCCACCCCATCTTGAATCGACGCACACTAGATAGGAACCAAAACTGATCAACGTCCCTGCATTCATCATCAACCACATCTAGCTTCCATGTGCTCCATCATCCGCCCACTGATGGCGAGACGTACGGATCACATATGCGGGGTGAGCCTACTGTAGCCGGAGAGGCCGGTTGACGGTTCGTCGGTAGTCCAAGCTCAAGACCACGTTCCGCGGCAACCCCATGCATGGTCGGGTTATCCTCTAAGTGCATCACCATATGGTTGTCTACCTCCTCCGTAATGCAAGCCGCCGGGGTGGATTGAGGTTAGATGTGCCAGTCGAAGTAGAAGAGGCCATGGTACAAAACTCGTGTTGGTGGATAATATCATGTACAGATTTAACACGTGTGGAGTTTGTCTCAACTTGATCTTCCACTCTGCCAACCTAGCGTCACAGGTGGAACCGCAAGAGAGTGATCATGGAAGCCTATGTGTGGGCATGGGAAAGAGGTTGTTGCTCAACAACCAGTCAACTCTCACTCGACAGAAGTATCACTCGATTAGCCACGCAAAGTATATATTTGTCACCTGCCAATTCGGCAAAAAAATTGTTGCTAATTTATATGTCCATGTCATTGGAGTAGCTCTTGCATGAGCGCCATGGCACCCCGCAAAATTTCAAAATAATATGCAAATTAATTTGTGTGTGATTGAAGGTGGGAAAGAAGGATATGAATATAGACTTAAATACATGGCAACATCATCCTCCAACATCTATTTTCGATGTCTTCCCTTTCCCACATGTATTGTTTAAAATGTTATTCTATGCGGGTATCATTTCATGCATGTGTGTAGTTAATTTATTTTCTTAAAGTCCTTCTCAGGAACCGTTTGAAATTACTTCAAAATATACAACGATGAAAGACCATGCTTTCACCATCATCGGGAAATTTCATCACTGTCTTTTCCACGTGATATAATAGACCTTAACTGTCTCTTACATAAAATGGTTGTCGAGCAAAAACAAGACAACACATGACATGATAGGCAATATATGTCTCCTAGCATAAAATGTTCAATAAATAAGAATAGTAAGAAAATTAATTTATGCACGAGGGAAGGTAGGAACAAAGGATGAATATAGACCTAAAATACACGGAGAGATCATCCTCCAATGTCTATTTTTTATGTCATCTATTGCACACATATCGTTTCAAATTTTCTTCTACGAGTGTATCATTTCATGCATGCATGTAGATTAGTTTTGATTTTTTTTCTAAAAGTCCATTGTTGATCACCTTTTGAAATTACTTAAAATATACAGAGATGAAAGAACATTTCTTCGTCAAGTAAAATTCATCGATGATATTTACATATGAAATAATAGACATTAACCATCTCTTCCATAAAATGATTGTCGAGCAACAAGTTGTCTTCTAATTTAAAAGGATTCAATTAATAAGAACAACAAGAAAATTAAATTATGCATGAGTGAAGTGGGAATGAAGAATGAATATAGACTTATTTATATGGCGAAATCGTCATAAAACATCTACTTTTGATGTCCTCTCTTGCACACATGTATTGTTCAAATGTTCTTCTATGAGTTTATCATTTCATGCATGTGTGTAGATGAATTTTGATTTTTCTAAATTTCCTTCTTGTCCACCTTTTAAAATTACTTCAAAATATACAATGATGAAAGTACATAATGTCCAGTAAAATTCATCGATGTCATTTTACATATAACATAAATATGCATTAACTATCTCCTGCATAAAGTGGTTGCCGGCAAACAAGGAGACTACACATGAGATGATAGGCAATAGTCGTCTCATATAACAAAAATGATTAATTAATCAAAATGGAATGCAAATTAAATATATGCATAAGGGATATAAGGATGGATCTCAACGCCTATACACGTCGCGATAATCCCGCAACATATTTTTTTGTCTTATCCTGCGCACATATATTGTTTAAATGTTCTTATATTTGTGTATCATTTCATGCATGCATATAGATTAATTTTGATTATTCTATAAGTCCTTCTCGAGCAAATTTAGAATTATTTTAAGAGATATGACGATGAAAGAAAATATTTTTTTCATCAAGGAAAATTCATCAATTTCCTTTCCATGTGAAATAATAAACTTTAACTATCGCATGCATAAAATGGTTGTCAAGAAACTACCAAACACCACATGAGATGATCAATTTATGTTTCCTAGCATAAAAGGGTTCAATTAAATTAATAAAATCATGAAGAAAATTAAATTGTGCACCAGGTAAGAAGAAGGATGAATATAGACCTATATACAAGTCGAGATCATCATCATACAACATCTTTTTTTGATGTCTTATATTCACACGTGTATTGTTTAGATGTTCTTGTATAAGTGTATCATTTAATGCATGCATATATATTTATTTTTATTTCTCTAAATTTCCTTGTTGAGAAACTTTTAAAATTACTTCTTAACATACAACGATGAAAGAACATAATTTTTTCGTCAAGTAAAATTGATCAATGTTGTTTACACATGAAATAGTATACCTTAACTATCAATTCTTTAGAATGGTTGTCGATCAATACTGAGGCGACACATGAGATGATAGGAAATATTTGTCTCCTAACATAAAAGGGTTCAATTAAATAAGAGCAACAAGCAAATTAATATATGCACAGATCTAGGTCAACATCCTAGATACAAGTAAAACACCCCTCTTTTTCTTGGTTGAAGGATCTAGGTCATCGTCAAGTTCGTCGGAGCTAGCGAGCCTTTTGGTGGAGTCTTAGACCATCTATTTTACGACTGATGCTTCAAAGAAGAGGCCCATGTGACGGTAGCTAGAGACACTGCAACACTACTTCGCCACCAGCATCCTAGGACGCGTCCAAGTGGGGTCATCTCATCAAATATTCATAAAGCGGACAAGCATGAGGTATTCATGAAAATAATTATGACATGGTCATAAACTAAATCCAGATAGATATGATTGCAACTCATGTGTTGCAAATCGCCCGACATATTACTTTTTGCATTAGGTTTTTAGAAATAAAAACCTCGGTCACAATCGGTCCATGTTGCTTTTTTAGATTACTTAATATCAAAATACTTTGATTTTTTACATGCCAACGGTTAGGGAGAACTATCAAGTTAAATAGCGGGAATGCTAACCCTATTGTCCTCTCGCCAAGCACTCACACTGTTATTATTTCTGCATGATAATTTATTACTCCAAGTTAAATATATAGTTTGATATTTCTGCATGATAATTTATTACTCCCAGCTCATCACACGACATTGTTGTCCACTCACCAAGAACTCACACCATTATTACTTTACCATTCCACCATTGACGCCACCCCTCATATCCCACCGCACTGTAAGACCCTCTATCACCATTTCTTCTCCCTCTCTCTCTCTAGGTATGTTTGTATGGCTACTTCTACGTTATCTCCTATCTCGTCAATTTCGGGAGACTCGACCTACTTATACTCCAGAAGGATCAATCCAAGTTGATTGTAGACTCATCTTGTTTGAACCATTTATGTATTGCGAGAACTAAAAAGGGAGTGGGACCACCAAAGATTTTATATAGAGGATAATGAAATTAATTAGAAAAAAAATGAAAGTTTATTTTCCTTTTTAATGGAAAGCTACCATTTCGACACAACACGCTTGCCTCATTCGTGATTGCGAATTCCACGTGAGCACATTAATAATATATGAATATATTTTGAGCATACAATCTTAATTTTAAAATAAGGTATCCTAAATTTAAATTAATAAAACCAAATAATTTGAGTCAACAAAGTATCATGCTAAATGATGCAACGGCTACAAACCGACTTTATGAATTTTAAGGTAAGTATAAACATATAGATTGAACAAACCCTCTAGGACTAGAAGTTCAACCTAGGACATCATATGATTCCCTATCATCATCGACCTTCTCGCGGTCAAAGACACTGTTGAGCTCTTCTTATTGATGAAACTGATGATTCTATATTATCGCCGACCTCCTCTTATCGAGGACTCTGTTGATATCCCGCCACACATAGACTCACATAGTAGAGGAAATGTTTGACTCCCCACGAACACCACCACCGACTGGCTGACACCCTGTGGCTCCTTTTGCCTCCAAAACCGGCTCCAGCGGGGAAATTATAATACGAGAGGACTAGAATGGCTCTAGCACGAAGAAAAAGTCTGTCTAGGCCCTCAAACAGGGGCCCACAAGTTTGTTAAGACAACAAGTGACCAGAATTCCCTGAAAATTGTCGCACTTTTATGGTCCTGATTTCATCATAATTTATGGTTATTATTATTTTACGCGTTGTCTCGTTGCGAATTGTTGATGTATCCATTACCTATTATTTCATGTGTTATCTCGTTGTTGTGCTTATTTTTGTATGCACTTGTATTTGTTGTATCTTATTGTTGTCACGCATCATAGGGCCCTTATTTTATTGTTATTGTCTATGATTCCATGTGACATTTTGTTGCTATTGTGTCCTTATTATATGCTAGGAGATAACTATTATCTATAATTTCATGTGTCTCCTCACTGTCGTGTTATTATTTTATGCATAGTGTGTTATTATTTTATTCATAGTGATGCCTGCAAAAGCACACGATTTATGAAGCGCTTTCACGAGAAGTATTTCTTCCTAGTTTAATATCGTCCCAAGAGAATTAAAGAATGGCTACTAGTAAACCCAAAACTACATTATCACACGCGCAGTTGTGTTTCGCACCCAAAATAAGTTTATAAAAGTCTACTATATTAGTTGCTAAAATAACAATAATATTGGAAACTAGCTTGTAAAGTAATAAATAACACACTAAACTAAACAAAGTAATGTAAAATTAAAATTAACAAACGAGAGAAATGGTGACTCTGATTGCAAAGTTGCAATGGGATAAAAGTCAGTCTCATGAAGCATGAGTTTCACCATTAGCATATTTATGTATTGATTAGACGTGCATTGTTGTTATATTTTGTGAAAGTGGAGCCCCGTATAAAGGTGTGCCCTGAGTTCCTCTATACAACACACCACACAACCACAACTAAACCAAGTGAATGGCGATACGCCTATTGGCACTAGTAATTGAGGGTCTCACCGTGGATGGGGTTGAGATACTTTGGATCCCGTTATTCCCATGTTGACGGTCATATAAGAGGGAGAGGCAACTTCTATCGCCGTAGCGCCCAATTTATCTCCTTCGCATTGCACCAACATTAACGACTTCCATGTCCTGTAGGCATTGTATTATGATGTGCACATCTCACGGTAACATTAAGATTGCTATCACAAAACATTGAATAGAAAAGAACACATCTTTATCTCAATTCATAATAGTGCTAGGGTTTTCCCATCTTCCAAGAACTAAAAGAACTACTCGCACATGGTGGCAGAAGACTGCATGGAAACATCCATATGAATGGTATATGAATAATAGGTGACATAGCTAAGAAATGGTTGAGTCAAAACATTACGGAAGGCCTTAGGGCCCCTTACCAAAATCTAGTTGTCTCAAAACTCAAGGAGAATAAGGCCCCAAAGAAATAAATTATCTAAACTACCATGCCTACGGTTACTCCCAGCCGTACCAATTTATCTCTCTTCCCCTTTTCTTTCAAGTATGAAACTGTTATGCATGCAGGTGTAAAGGTCATCTTCGATCTGCAAGCAGGATCGGATTTTTTTTATGCGAGCCAATGCGAAGGTTCCTTTCCTCCACTTAATGTGATCATTAAAAATTCTAACAAAATCGGTGATTAGAGAAAATTTACCACGTGAGGTGAACGATTGTGCTGAGTAAGATCGCACGTGGGTCTCGCTGCAAATTGTTAGGGGCCCAAAATACTTAACTGGAGGAGTACCGTGCATGCATTAACTAGTTGGATTTAGCCCATTAATCTCCGTAAAAATGATGAAAGATGGTGGTGCATGCATAGGCCACGAGGTAATTAATAAGCATAAAAATTTAGGAATGATTGAGATACCAACCTTACAATTTTGAAATATATGAAAAATCTCTCCACCTACACTCTCGAACGGAGAGAGTACTTATCATCTCATATGACATTTCATTGACATAAATTAATATTTTCTGCATTGCCTATCATTTCATGTGTCATTTTGTCTTCATGTGTTATTAGTTTGTGTTGAAACGATAGAATGGAAAAGTGATCACACCAAGAATCAATCTGGAAGAACCTTTCGTGCACAGACAACCATGCCCGATATATAGTGGGCCGGTTTGTAGAATTTGCTTTGGCGTCTTGCCGCCCATTTTGGGAGCTACATCACGTTGTTTTTGTTTCGGCGTATTCCAGCCCCCTTCCCCCCCTCCCCCGTTTCCCATATTTGTGTTGCCTTGCCCAAATTTTGGGTTCTATAGCACACTGTTTTTGTTTCGATGTTTCCCTCTCCCAATTTTCACAAAACGATTAGGGAGAAGTTTTTCTTGCTCATAGAGAAACCATAATTTTGGTGTTTTCTCGCCCTCTCGTAGGCTTGGTCCATTAATTGGATTGGTACCGCTGACTAAGATATAATATCAAGTTGCTATTAGGTCTTCTGTAATGCATTGTACGTTACAACGCTATCCTAGATAAGAGTACAATATAAGAACCAACCACTAATGCATAATTTATTCTAGATTGTACTCCCTCCATCGTGGTGTATAGGGCACAAAACAAAAACTAGGTTGTCCCGGAACCCTCTCTCCTAGACACAATTAGTCTTAATTGCTAGTAATTACGCGGCGTTAATATCTCTCTCCTAGCGTTTTCTCTCACTTCCGAAATTTGCTCTAGTCCACATCTAAGACCTGTCCCAATGCACCGTCTCTTAGCACGTTATCATATGTCTAATAAAAACTTAAGAGGCAACATGTACAATGTATTGTATCTTAGATGTTGTATCTAAATTAATGATTTTGGTCTCACGCATGCATTTGATTGGCCTAGAGCCTTTTTTTGCCTATGGCCACGTGCCAAGGTTGTATCTTAGCTACTCCCTCCGTCCAGGTTTAAAAGTCCTTTAGTGAAAAAATATTTGTCCCAAAATTATCTTCAAATAAGGCCCGTAATCATTTATTATCCTAATTAACTATGCCATAATAATTGTGAAATCCACCTAGTCTCATCTTGATTGGTTTGCATGGCCAAATTAATTGTGCAATTAATTAGATAATGGAAAACTATGACGATGATTGGTGGAAAAGACACCAATAGAATTGCGCCTTGGTCGCGATGCCATTCATTAGGGGACTAGTAATCATGGAGGGAGGAAGTAAGATAAGTATAACCTCATTATCTCTCTTCATTAACTATAGTGCCACATAAGCAAAATGCCTATGATACTATGTTAAGAGACTTGCATTGGGATAGGCTAAACAAACCGTTGCATGCATGGGTGAAGTAGAACCGATTTCCGTGCGTTAATTGGCCGCATGCATGGCTCCTTCTCACGCACATGTGAACCAAAACTGCATGCATTAATTTTCGGATTAGCTGATTGGATACTACGGTTAACCGGTTAAGGCTGGTCACAATGGGGAGGAACTTAGTAGTAACATCACACACTCCAATACAACTTTACTTATGTGGCACGTATTTAATGAAGAGAGAGGTGCTTGTGGTAACTAGCTAAGTTACCGGAACATCACACACTCCAAGAAACAATGAGTCTATAGCCTAATAAATGCATTGTTGCATGACACTACATACATGTTACTCCCCATTGTGGAGGTAGGAACATAGTCTAGGAAAGTGTGTAGGTTACTACCTTATGTTACTCCCCATTGTGACCAGCCTAACGTAACAATCCGACTCAATTACTCAAAAATCGATCCGCCTACTCCAAAATCATTAACACGCTGAGAGAGAAATCCGGCCCAATCGAGTACTACCTTGGTCCCAGAGATATTCGTTTTGTGCCCTATACACCAGGACGGAGGGAGTATCTAAGTTAAGTTGCATTTAATGTTTTGGACTAATGCTTGCTAGTGATTGGGCTGGCAATATTTTTTGCCTATGATCTCGTAGTCGATCTCTCCTCCTCCCAGTTCCCGACCCCCTAGCCACGGTGCTCCGCCTACTCTCCGCTGAGGTCCGGTGATTGAAGATAGAAGGAAAGCGCCTCCAAGCGGGTAGCTTTCTCCCGACAGGGACAAACGACAATGATCCTTCCATGACGTGCCGAGCTGACTATAATTTTTTCTTAAAAGATATATAAATTTATTTCACAAGGAATCATCGAAAAAAATGACCAAAATATATTTTATAAGTTTATTATAGTAGAATGCTTACATGTCTATAAAAATTGCAAGGAACATCGATCGTCGGTGCGTATATATAGAGCGACGCACCGCACATTCGCATGCATGGCGACGTCCCAATGCATTGCGTGAAAAAGACGTACGAGACGCGAGTCCGAGATCTATGCCGATGAGCTTGTTGTCAAGCATGACGAGGTGTCCACCGTCGTCACCGTATTTAAGTGCGAGCATGTTGGCGGGCTGTGGACTAACTCGACGTCGCTAGCTGTCATGTTCGGCTGCTTGGGGCCGAGGGGGTGGGGGGGAGGCTAGATAATGGAAAGTTTGTAAAGAGAGCAAATATATGGGCCACGGACTAAGGATGACACACGATACGTGCATGTAGGTAGGTTGTAGTATAGTTGTGATAGGTCCGGGTCGGCCCGTAGGCCCTCCGCACCGAACCTGGTTTTTGTTACCAATAGGTTACAGGTTCGGCCCGTAAAAATTTAGGGTCCAACCGGATCAGATCCTTACGTCCCTAGGGTAGAACCGCTCCTCAACCAGAAGCCTCCGGCAGCATCATCTCCAAGGTTTACGCCATCACTGTTGGTGCTCAACTGCACGCAAGAGGCACCAGCAGCTGCAACGGTGGGAACATCAATGCTGCGCTCCACTGCGTTGCGAGTGTCCGGAGGCAGCTTACTCGTGCATCGGCTAGCAGGACGCTCGGCGGCCTCCGTCGGCACTCACGGCCGACGGATGGCGCGCATGTCCGGCGACGAGGCTGCACTGCACAGCTCGCAGTCAGCCAGCCGGTGGCTAAGGCCTTGGAGTCGTGACTTCCGGCACTACTGGAGCTCGTCGTGCGGAACGCCGCGGCGCTGCGGGAGGTGCTGCCAGCAGATACGTGTTACGTGTGCGTGCCGGTCCTTGCATACTCTGATCCACGGTGGCGGGCGCATGGAGTAGGCGGCTATGTTCAGCTCGCGATCGACGAGGACGTCAGCAAGTTTATGGGCAGCAACGGGGGCGTGCCGGTGGCGGCCGTGCAGGCGAGGAACCTGAGCGTGGTGGTAGGGAAGATAGACGAGAACACGCTGTACAAGTGCCCGCCGCCGGCCGTGCAGAGGAGCCGCAGCGCCATGGTCATCAGAATGGGCCTCCTGCCGCTTGTTCGCATCGGCGGTGGGTTCGGCTCGGTCACCAGCAAAGCTGCCGTCGTGGTCGTGTGCGGAGGCGAACCGGTCACGAGGAAAGCACCATACGGTGCTGTTGTAGTACAAAGTCCAGCAGCATGGACAGATAAAGGGCCGAACCTAGGATTACCCGTAACCCTGAAACTTGAGGTGCGGGGCACACCTGAACCTGATTTTTCTTTCTTAGGTGCGGTGGTCCAAAATCAGGTCCGAACCGCACCGCACCTGTCGCATCTTGAGGTTGTAGAGACATGCATATGCAAAATCTTTGATTCGCACGTGTGTGCACGTGACCAGGAAATGTTGTGGCCTAAAATCATAGGGGAGAGTTCATCGTCGACTTGTCCAATGAGACAGTTTCACGCGGATGAGCTCGTTGGAGACAATCTGAACTGTCCATCTGTAGTTCAATCCAACGGCGGAGGCCCCTTCCGAGAGAAACCAACGCGCACGCACTTGGTCAACGAGTCTTTACATTTTTTTAGCCGATTAACGAGTCTTTACTCACTCGCACCCACCCGACGCATCGATTCTAGAGGCACCCAGCCTGTCCATCCCCTTTCTCTTCTCCTCCTCAGATTCCCTCCCCTCCGACCCACCACGTCGGCAGTACTAGCTGAGGCCGCCTCCAATGGCGGCGACGGCAGCGGCCGGGATCATCTGCTACCACCAAGCCGCAGTCGATCTAGGACCACCCCTCTCCTTTCTCCCCTATTTAACCGCCGCCAGTCACCATAGCCTAGTCCCTGCTCACCCTCTTCGTCTCCTCCTATCAGATAAGGAGGAGGAGCTCCTGCTCCTGGTTTCCTGCGCGCCCAAGGAGACGCCTTCGTCCGCAGTTGCATCCCAACGCACAAGGGGAGGTGCTCCTGCCCCCGCCCCGGCAGATAACGAGGAAGAGGAGGACATCCTACTGTTGCTGCTCGCCTGCACGGCAAGGAGAGCCCCTCGTCAGATGCTGCGGCAGGCCGCCTCGACGCCGACGACCATGCAGAGAAGGTCCCTTTTCCCCCTCCTGCTGCTCTTCTCTTCTTGCCGGATCATTCGAATCTGAATTAATGCTCGCTCAACATATGACTGCTTAGCGCGTTGCTAGTAACTAGATTGACAAGTAAATTAAATATGCCTCTGGAACAACTTTTCTTTGGTTGCTGCTAAGTGCTAGTTGGTCATTCACGAGCTACAAGTTCACCATTTTGTGCTCAAACTGGTCTTCTGCTACTCCAAATTGTCGCTTTTATTTATTCGGTCATGGACTCATGGTAGCAGTATCACACTGTCAGCTATATATCTACATAGTTTGGGAACAGAATTACATGCTGCCGTGTCATAGTTCAGTCCCTGACACCGGCGGGTTTGGTTCCATCGTTAATTTGGTCCAACCTTTTCTCAACTACATACTGATATGTACTGCGTCCAAACAGCAAGAGATGCTTTCAAATCTTCATAAATTATGTCTTGTGCTTTTCATTTATTCTAATCCATGTTACACACTCGTGATAGCCTTCCATCGTTACACTGTTAATAGAAAAAAAACATGTGTTCTCTGAGCTTAACTACAAATATGTGATAATTTTTAGAACTAATGTTTCTTTCAATTCTATTTGGGTAGGAACAAGTCATATCACGGCTCACCAATGGAGTTAAAACGTGCACATCAGAGATTGAAAAAGCGCAAGGAAAAGTTAGTGAGAAAAGCACCAAGAGCTGTCAGTGTTCTGCATGATTTAAATATTGTGCACTTCATCTTTGTATCTTATATATCTCTTTGCATGTTTATCGGTACCTCCTGCCCGTTTCAAAACTACTTATCCCAGGTTTGTTTGTCAGCATGATGTTCTGTTTTTCGAGTCTGCCACACCAGACACATGGATCGCAATGTTTTTTGTTGAAGCGACACTAAATTTTGTTTTGTGCGCTGGTGAACGATTTCAGGCCAGTAGCCCCAGGTAGGAAATTCGGCGAGCCATGCGCCAGAGGGAGCAGGATTTCAGTGTCATCGATCATAGTTCAGGTTGGTGCTTGGTGTCGTTGTATGTGTCTCCTGCATGCCTTATGGATTTCTGGCTTGCAATTTGCTTTTGTAGACACAGATTTCACTGTCCACAAAGTTTTCTTTTCCAGTTATTGACTTTTGAGTTGAACAGAGAGATTTTACAGTTACAAAGTTTATTTTATAATAGTTATTGACTTGTGAATGAAAACAGAGAGATTTAACATTTTCATATTTCAAGCTGCACATTAAAAAAATTGTGACTTGTGAGTGAAATAGAGCTTTGACATACACATATTTCACGGTCACGCCAAACATGTTTTGTTGTAGATGAGATTATAGTTACACCTTTGATAGTGCAGACCTGTCCTGCAAAGTATTCCTGTGTGCTTGGAGCCCTAGATGTTTTAGACTCGGGTTGTTTTCTTATCTCCATTCTGAACCAAATCAATTTATGGGAATGTCTTGTGTTGGACCTAATCCTTCACGCCCTAGATTTTGCAGTTCTGATGTTCTGAATATGTAAATGATTACTCCATCGTACCTTTTCTTAGTTTGTAGGGGCTGGTGCATATACTTTAACAGCAGCTGTTGTTGCTGGCCTTGTCGGCTATGCGTACACTAGGTGGAAGTTCAAGTTTTGATTCTCTCACGCGATCAAAGAGTACACAAACACGGAGGACTGAATACCATCCAAGATTATTCTAGCTGCAGCCTGCAGCCAGTTTGAGTCCTAGTGGATCGACCTGAATGTGGACCCGGAGGAGCAGATTAAGGTCGTCTCCCTGGCATCACTGGCGATGGAGGCCTCTCTGCCGGGAACCAGGGCGTCGTGGCCGGCCGGCTAGCTGGTGCGCGTGCACTGATGCGCTACGCTCCCTCGAGCTGACTGGACCGTGGCACATGCACGTGGCCTAAGGTTTCAATGGCGGTGCTACAGGTCTGCGATGGCGTCGACGGGAACCTTGGACGGACGTCATCCACCTTGCGCTGCAGGGACGGTCTGTCTCGGAGGAGTTGACGGTGGTGTTTGGTCCATCGCATACCTGGCCATCGATCCACGTGTGCTGCTCCTGCTGCCGGCTATCTTCCCCGATTGACCACGTCCCAGAGCTGTGGCACTGGCCGTCCTCAACTTATCTTCTCGCTCCCTGCTCTATAAGTTTCCATCGACTATTTCGCTCACTAGTTAGGTCAGCTCCAAGTCGAAATACAAATCCAAGTCGAGCAAGATTGATTTTCTTGAGGTTTAGGTCACCGTGTTCTATTGATTTATGCACATAGCTATCCGCCTAACCTTAAGATTTCAGAGTCAATAACCACCCATGTTTGGTGCTAGTAAATTTTGAAAATTAACTCTTTAGTGCTAGATCTTGAGTCTTGAACATCATCTGTTTAGTGCTAGTAACATGAAACCTATGGTTCTGGATAGTTTGGCAGCAAACACCACCCATATTTTATACTAGTATCCCACCTAGCCAGCAATCTGCCCTCGACCCCGATGGCGTTGTGGCACCACATAGGCAACCCTACGTGCTACCAGGACTGATCTTATATAACTGGCCACAACCAGCATGTCTAGTGCTACTGAGAACCTTACCCACCATGTTCTTGGTGGTAGTCTGCTACTACTGTGCTGCTATTTTTTTCTTTGTTTACTCATGCCAGCGACAAATGACATGAAAACCATGTTGTCTCCGGCTCACAATTTTTTACTATGTGTGTTAACGAGTTGTATGGTTCTTCTTATTTCCTTTTGATGCCGCATTGACTGCAACTTGGTTTCTTCTCCTCGCTAGCTGGCCCCGTTTCTGATCTTATGAAGTGCCGGTCTATATTGTACTGAAGACGGCCCATGCATCTCTACATTTCATCATCGAGCTAAAATGATAACCTGAAGGCATGCGGTCATAACTTACTTTACCTATTTATTGTTTTCTGCCACTGAGAGTCAATCATGTGCCATAATCCTTGTATTGAGGTGGTTTTGTATTGATTGAGTTTTGTGCCACCCAGGCTCATCGGCACCACCAGGTCGGGGCGGTCGAGCAAGCCGGCGTCCTCGGCCGCGCGGATGCGCTTGGCTTCCACGAGCGCAGCGACGGCCATGGCGACGCTGCACAAGGCCATGCCGGCGCCGACGCGCTGGAGCGTCGTGATGCCCGCGGGGTGCCCGGTGAGGCGCCTCGCGAGCGGCACGAGGGTGCGGTCGTAGACGGGGACCAGGACGATGTAGGCGATGCTGATGAAGGACAGCAGCGCCGCCGGTGGCACGACGAGGCCCCCGATGCGCCGGTCCATCGTGCTGCCCTGCTTGGTGAACAGGGTGGTGACCTGTGCGATGGCTGCTGCGAATACCAGGCTCGACAGCCAGATCGGTAGCAGCTTAACCAATAATCCTTTACCATCCGCCGGTTCTGCCGTCAAAAGCCTGCACAGGTAAAGAGACGGTCATTTATCTGGCACGACCGTGCAGAGGAATGCAGCTAGCACTCGTGCTCACCGTTGTGTGTCAGTGTCAGTGACAACGACCTTTCCAGAGAAGGTGAACTTCTCGGTGAGCCGCGCGAGCGACCTGCCGTCGACGGGCTGCTCGGCGCGGTAAGTCCCCGTGCCGAGCAAGAAGACGGTGAGGTACACCACCATGGTCGCCCAGCACGCGGCGAACCCCACGGTCCAGCCGACGTTCTCCTGGACGTAGGTGACCGCGGTCGCCGCGATGGCGTAGCCCCACGATATGGAGAAGTGGAACCAGTTGAAGTAGGAGCTCCGGGACGCACACGCGGTGGGGTCGAACTGGTCCGCGCCCATGGCTTCGGAGCACGGCTTGTGGAAGCCCTGTGCCAACGCCAGCAGGTAGAGCGCGGCGTAGAAGAAGGTGAGCCGGACAGGAGATGGCGTCGACGGCGAGCACACGGTGGCTGTGCCATGGCAGTTCGAGGGATGAAGTAGCATGGATGACACCGTCAGCATTCCCAAGCTCTGCTCTTTGTCGCAGATAATAAGCAACACAAGGTAGGTTTAATTCAAACTTTCCAATTTCTGATATTGAAGATTGTCATGCACTATGACTCTTCCACAATGGCGTTTTTTTGTGGGGCGGCTCTTAGTATGCATGAATGACGTATGAGATGACATCGTTTAGATTCCCCTTAAAGCTTAAAAAAAATCTCGAACCGCTATCAAACTTAGATCACATATTGCCATGCTTTGACAAATAAATTACGAGATTATAATAATTTGGTTGCATGGTTTTTTACAACATTCTACACCATCTGCATGACACTGCTTTGTGTAGAATGATACCATCTATTAGGTCTTGAAAATGCTTTGAATTTCATGAAAAACCGGCTTTTCGAATCCCTTATGTAGAATTCACATCCGTGTGAAGGAATCCGACGGATAAGGTATGTCTGCTTCTGAAGTGACACATGCTGCGGTATATGATATGGTAGATCAAACAACATCCGAATATGCAAAATGAATTTTCCCATCACCTTCAACCGAATAATCTGAGTTTTCAATCGAAAAGCATAACCCAATATCTAATATGACGTAGTTAGTGAGTGGCTGAGTTCGTCCGTTAAATAGAATCTCACTTACATAGTAGTTAGTGAGTGTCCAGTTACTACTTTCCCCCACCACAAGGTCCTGGATCTCAACGACATGGTTGTATTAATGAGGAAAATGACGATAGGCGACAATGCATCGATGGCGCCATTGAACAGGGATGGAAGCAGACCTCCTTGGATACTAGCCTCAAGACATTAATTCCCGGCAGCAACACCTAATCGAATCATCTCGATCGCGAGACTCTATGGTAATAAATCGCAATAGACCACGACCACAAGTTGTCTACCACGCAATGGCCAGGGAATCAAAACACGACCTGGACAAGATGCTGTAACAGAGGGATCGAGCGAAGTAGCAGCACTGACCAGCAGATAGAGCACGCCCGCGAGCAGGACCGCCCGGTACCGGCCGAGGCGCCAGTCGGCGGCGAGGGCGCCCACGAGCGGCAGCAGCAGCACCGTCCCGGACCACGCGTTCGCGCCGGCGGCCGCGGCCGCGATGGACATGCCTAGCGGGCCGGACAGGTACGTGATCAGGTTGGCCTCCACGCCGATGAACCCGGTGCGCTCGACGCAGCCGACCACTGCACGCACGGGCCAGAGTAGTTCAGAGTTCACGATTCAGAGACTTCAAGGCGAAAACTAACTCGCACGACGAAGCGAATGCAATGAAAGTTTGACCGGCGAGGGATTACCGATGATAACAGCGCGGCGCGCCAGCCGCCGCGGCCGTCGGGGGGTCTAAACGTGGGAGTGGCCCGCCGGACTCCATCGATTGCACCCTGCAATTCGCGTCCGGCCCAGAGGTGACGCCGGTGCGTGGTCTATTCAGTTTGTGCTGTCTACAGGCGCACCTAGCTAGAGCTTACAGCTGACCTCGGGAGTAGTATTTAGTACAAGCAGACGGGACCTTGTATAACTTGAAGAGAGAAAGGCACGTACGGTCACTGAAGCGCCAAAAACTCACTTCCGTCGCTCAGCTCGCGAATACGGTCACCGTGTACGTGTGGAGGTGTTTATACTGTCACTGCAGCGTGTATCTCACTCGTACGGCCACGTGTTAGACCGGCCAGAGGCGACAGATAGAGCACGCCCGCGAGCAGGACCGCCTGGTACCGGCCGAGGCGCCAGTGGACCACGCAGGGGAATGCAGCTTGCACTCGTGCTCACCGCTGTGTGTCGGCATTCAGTATCTGGCACGTTCGTGCAGAGGAGTGCAGCCTACTGCCTAGGCTCGTGCGCACAGTTGCGTTCGATTCAGTCGACTCTGTGCTGGACGTAGGAGTGCGCACCGGCTGAGCAGGCGAACCGTATAAACACGCGGAAGGCGCATGGATCGGTGTTTTCCTCACAAGTGCAGGAGCGTGGTCTATTGGGACCCTTTGTTGTTTTTGCATGTCCGTCTTTTCCTCACGAGTGCCCATTCCTTGGTCCGCTCGGCTCAAAAGCTAGCCGGCCGGCCTTGTTTTTTCTGAAAGACTAGCTAGCTCTTCTAATCACGTACTGTACATACATTAGAGCCAGCCAAACAGGCTAAATATATTTCCACACACACTGCAAAGCTTTACTGGCTCATCTCAACGCTCACTTTATTTCTCTACATAATCTGTCTGTGTAAGCCAATTAATACAGGCACCACTTGGCAAACAATTTACGACAAGGCAACCTTTTTTAAGCTGTATTAACATGTTCAACACAAGCAACATGTCACCAACCGATGGCATGTACTTCAAGACAACTCAAGCCCTCCCTCACGTACGTTGCTCGACGGCTCGGCCAGAGATGCCATAAGCTCTAGAGTTCCGTCCTTCCCGTACTAGCCTTGTACGCTAGCTATAATCCTACTACATGATGTGGAAGCGCAAGGAGGCCAGCCGTGATCCCGAACCTCGACGACGGCCGCAACATGCCGGAGATCGCCGCGGAGCCACCTGTCAGTGCCGGCGACGGTGTGCCACTGTCTGTCCTCACCACTGGCCAGGTTCAGGCGCAAGGAGTGGAGCTGCTTCTTCGTCGGGGCTCGATGTCACCTTCTGGTCTAACAAACTCCTCCAGTGGCCTTCGCCGGACAACTCCCGCTCCTCGATGTCCGTGCCGAACACATCGCCCCAGAGCAGCCTCCACCGTCGGGACACCAAGCTTGTCTGCACGGCCTGCCGTGACATCCGGCAGGTTGCTCAGCCAGTCATGGAAACGGCACACGGCCGCGTTTTTGCCTCGGGAGACCATGCCCATGCCATCTTGTCGTCGCTTTAGATCATTTCGCATACAGCCGTAAAAACGAACAGAAATTGATTTGGGGCCTAATCCAAGTAATCATCACCACCCAACCCCAACTTTAAAATGCCAGAGCTCACAACAGAGGACAAGAATGGAGCTCACCTGCTACTGATTCTGCCCGATGCCCAACTCAGTGCGCGCGCCGCCCCGCCAGCAAACGAGAACGCCGCCGGTCTACCGACCAGTGACGGCCTCTATGGGCGCATTCGAGCAACTCAAGGACGCGGTCGCGGGAGGCACCGGCAGCAGCAGCAGCCAGGGGAGGAGACCACCGGCAGGATCGGCCTCCCGCACGTCCAAGCCGTCCCCCTCCTCCCTTCTGCGTCGACGTCCACGTCCACAGACATCTCCTGCCGCTCCAACCACAACTGCGGTGGCGAACGGCGAGGCTGTGGTGGCCGGTGACGTCCCGTACCGACAGGAGGCGGGGTCGCAGCTGACGGTACGACCTCGACGGCATGCCATGGAGAGAGTGCACCCGTAGGGCACCGCGGCCGAAAGCTTCGGGCTTCGAGGCGCTGGCCCTGCGCCGGACTTCGGCGGCGGGTAAGTGGCGCACCGCGGCGACGGGAGAGGGCCGGCGAGATCGAGAGAGCTCGGGCGTAGATGGGCCGCCGGAGGGGAGGAAGTTGGTGGCCAGACGTTGGGTGGTGGGGCGGCGGCGGAGGAGCTTTTGGTGGCCCGCGTCGCGATTGGGTGGGTCTCGAGGTGGATGGGAGTCGCGGGGAGAGACCCCGAGAGGAAGGGGATTAATTGCAGTGTAGGCCTACACCACACGAACAGAGTGTGCCTCTCTCGCTCTGGTGTGCCGAATGGGCTCCGGCCGCACAACCCCGCTTCTGTTCTCTTTGGCCCAGTTAACTTCAGGGCATTTTTCCAAATTTTTTTTAAAGAAAAGGTATATTCTCCCTCTAAAACTATAAAAACATCCTAGAAAACTACTACTCACTCCGTATCAAAATATAAGATGTTTTACCACTTTGTAGGCAAAAGGTATCTAGACATGTTTTAGTGTGTAGATTCATATTCATCTTACACTAAAAACATCTCTAGGTACATTTCGTATAGGAAATGCTAAAACATCTTACATTTTGATACGGAGGGAGTACTAAATAAATTTCCTTGACGACCCTGGCCACAACGAAGACACGACAAAATGCTAGGCAGGTAGCACGCGTCCATGCCCACGTTCGCTCATGGCCACCGAGATGCTTCCGGTCACGCTCGTTTGGCCCGCCGACACCAACGACCGCACTGAGTGGAGCTACACGCCACACCCAATACTTAGGTAAATGCATTCATGTTGATGTAGGAGTAGATCAAGTACATGCGCAGGCGATTGCATCGCCCCAACCTCAAGTGAATTCCACCACCGTCATGCCCTAGGTCGGTCATCGACATGGTGTGCTATGTTTCTCTCTTCTCAGTCTCCTGCGTTCTATGAAGGGAACGAATCGACTTGAATTTGCAATAATTCTATTTGCACGTGATATAGCATGTTTAGATTCCCGATCTTGCATATCTACATGATTACAAAAGAGTAAATTAATATTATCATGGAAATTGTTTAGATACATATGTGCAAAATTAGAATTGTCACTAGATTTTCAAATAATAAATATGTGAAATTTAGTTTATATATTGTCCGTGTTATTGGATGTAAAGTAATGTCAACGACATGCAATCATAGTTGTCAGAATCAGGATTCTACTATACGATTCTACGACTTTACGAGTCAATTTAACTGGAACGATTCAATGATTCTACTAGGTAGAATATAAGATTTTACGATTATGAAAGTTGTGATTCTACTATTTGCGATCCTACCATAAAGGTTTTGATCCGATTCAGAATCACGATTCTGACAACTTTGCATGCAATAATAGAGAGTATACTTTCACGAACATTAAATATCAACTTTTTTCATATAATAATGTATTAGGCATGTGATAACTAATAAGAAACAATAATATACCTAATGAAGTACATTGGATAGATAGCGGTCGGCAATGGAGGAAGTCCATCGCGGTCCATTTCGACTACTATTGAAGAAGCGACATGACGTGGAGAAACATCGCCGTACTTTCCACTGCTCTCGCCAAAATCACGCTTCTCTCTATTCTCCTCGACAACCAACACCGTCGACACCCTTTGTCAAGGAACGGTAATCAATGATTTGTGGTTCCGGCATTGATGGCGTGACCGGTTGTGACGTTGTTGTTTGGTCCCTGGCTCTACGTGAGATTGTGTCATCTCCAACTCGTGTTGCTTTTGTCGATGGGTTTCTAGAGCTATTTGGCGTATGTGACAATGACCGTGTAGATCCTTGGTGGCACCGTGCCTAGCTAAATCATGCCAGAGGGAGGACCCAACGCGGTTGGCGGGACTGACATGAGGAAGAAACCTAGGTTTAAGGTAGAAGGTGTGGGGTTGTACACGCAAGAAAAAAAGGGATGACTCGCCGATAGGGCGGGGAAGAGGTGATGCTCGGGAAAAACAATTAGACCGAACCACTCACAAATAGCCATCAAAGCACTTCTTTTGGACGACGGAAAGAAATTATATAAGTTTGAAGATATTTTGTATCTACATGGGAAAATATAAGACCGTGAAAAAATGCGTACTTTGCGCGAATTGATTAAAATCTCGTCTTTGATTCAGACCGAGTCATGGACATGTTGGACTGACTAGTTAGTACTCCATCCGTTCAGAAATAGATGACTCCGAAATAAATGTAAGATATAGATGTTTCTTATATATACACACACTCATTTTAGAGTCATGTATTTTCGAACGGAAGGAGTATATATGAGCAGGTTGCCACCATGGTTTTTACTTGTTAAAATGTCTTATAGGAGAAGGAGTAGTTAGGAAATGCGCGTCAAGGCATCCATTCGTGCTTGGGTGGCTAAACAATCAAACACACGTGCATGGTCCTTAGGTTTTAGTTTGAGCTGAAGCCTGGCGTGAGAAAGTGCACGTACGGTGTGCCTAATAATTCCTCTCCAACTCTGCTGGTGGCGCATTTATCGATTATCGTGATCGATCGACTTGCATGCATGTGGCACGCAGCGCGAGGGGCAGCGTGAGAGAAAACAAATGAAACCCATCATCATCCGCTCGCTCGCTCGTGCCGCCTCGGTCCGCGCGACCAAGAAAATGCGCCACACTGGTTTTGGCCGAGAGTTGGGGCCACGAGAGGCGAATTCCAATTCCCGCGCGCACATACTAGGGTGGCCTCCTTTTATGCCAATCCTTGTATTCCGATTCAACAAACCGTTTGCTTTACCGATTCCACCGACGCAATCCTCCATAAATCCACCCCATCTTGAATCGACGCACACTAGATAGGAACCAAAACTGATCAACGTCCCTGCATTCATCATCAACCACATCTAGCTTCCATGTGCTCCATCATCCGCCCACTGATGGCGAGACGTACGGATCACATATGCGGGGTGAGCCTACTGTAGCCGGAGAGGCCGGTTGACGGTTCGTCGGTAGTCCAAGCTCAAGACCACGTTCCGCGGCAACCCCATGCATGGTCGGGTTATCCTCTAAGTGCATCACCATATGGTTGTCTACCTCCTCCGTAATGCAAGCCGCCGGGGTGGATTGAGGTTAGATGTGCCAGTCGAAGTAGAAGAGGCCATGGTACAAAACTCGTGTTGGTGGATAATATCATGTACAGATTTAACACGTGTGGAGTTTGTCTCAACTTGATCTTCCACTCTGCCAACCTAGCGTCACAGGTGGAACCGCAAGAGAGTGATCATGGAAGCCTATGTGTGGGCATGGGAAAGAGGTTGTTGCTCAACAACCAGTCAACTCTCACTCGACAGAAGTATCACTCGATTAGCCACGCAAAGTATATATTTGTCACCTGCCAATTCGGCAAAAAAATTGTTGCTAATTTATATGTCCATGTCATTGGAGTAGCTCTTGCATGAGCGCCATGGCACCCCGCAAAATTTCAAAATAATATGCAAATTAATTTGTGTGTGATTGAAGGTGGGAAAGAAGGATATGAATATAGACTTAAATACATGGCAACATCATCCTCCAACATCTATTTTCGATGTCTTCCCTTTCCCACATGTATTGTTTAAAATGTTATTCTATGCGGGTATCATTTCATGCATGTGTGTAGTTAATTTATTTTCTTAAAGTCCTTCTCAGGAACCGTTTGAAATTACTTCAAAATATACAACGATGAAAGACCATGCTTTCACCATCATCGGGAAATTTCATCACTGTCTTTTCCACGTGATATAATAGACCTTAACTGTCTCTTACATAAAATGGTTGTCGAGCAAAAACAAGACAACACATGACATGATAGGCAATATATGTCTCCTAGCATAAAATGTTCAATAAATAAGAATAGTAAGAAAATTAATTTATGCACGAGGGAAGGTAGGAACAAAGGATGAATATAGACCTAAAATACACGGAGAGATCATCCTCCAATGTCTATTTTATGTCATCTATTGCACACATATCGTTTCAAATTTTCTTCTACGAGTGTATCATTTCATGCATGCATGTAGATTAGTTTTGATTTTTTTTCTAAAAGTCCATTGTTGATCACCTTTTGAAATTACTTAAAATATACAGAGATGAAAGAACATAATTTCTTCGTCAAGTAAAATTCATCGATGATATTTACATATGAAATAATAGACATTAACCATCTCTTCCATAAAATGATTGTCGAGCAACAAGTTGTCTTCTAATTTAAAAGGATTCAATTAATAAGAACAACAAGAAAATTAAATTATGCATGAGTGAAGTGGGAATGAAGAATGAATATAGACTTATTTATATGGCGAAATCGTCATAAAACATCTACTTTTGATGTCCTCTCTTGCACACATGTATTGTTCAAATGTTCTTCTATGAGTTTATCATTTCATGCATGTGTGTAGATGAATTTTGATTTTTCTAAATTTCCTTCTTGTCCACCTTTTAAAATTACTTCAAAATATACAATGATGAAAGTACATAATGTCCAGTAAAATTCATCGATGTCATTTTACATATAACATAAATATGCATTAACTATCTCCTGCATAAAGTGGTTGCCGGCAAACAAGGAGACTACACATGAGATGATAGGCAATAGTCGTCTCATATAACAAAAATGATTAATTAATCAAAATGGAATGCAAATTAAATATATGCATAAGGGATATAAGGATGGATCTCAACGCCTATACACGTCGCGATAATCCCGCAACATATTTTTTTGTCTTATCCTGCGCACATATATTGTTTAAATGTTCTTATATTTGTGTATCATTTCATGCATGCATATAGATTAATTTTGATTATTCTATAAGTCCTTCTCGAGCAAATTTAGAATTATTTTAAGAGATATGACGATGAAAGAAAATATTTTTTTCATCAAGGAAAATTCATCAATTTCCTTTCCATGTGAAATAATAAACTTTAACTATCGCATGCATAAAATGGTTGTCAAGAAACTACCAAACACCACATGAGATGATCAATTTATGTTTCCTAGCATAAAAGGGTTCAATTAAATTAATAAAATCATGAAGAAAATTAAATTGTGCACCAGGTAAGAAGAAGGATGAATATAGACCTATATACAAGTCGAGATCATCATCATACAACATCTTTTTTTGATGTCTTATATTCACACGTGTATTGTTTAGATGTTCTTGTATAAGTGTATCATTTAATGCATGCATATATATTTATTTTTATTTCTCTAAATTTCCTTGTTGAGAAACTTTTAAAATTACTTCTTAACATACAACGATGAAAGAACATAATTTTTTCGTCAAGTAAAATTGATCAATGTTGTTTACACATGAAATAGTATACCTTAACTATCAATTCTTTAGAATGGTTGTCGATCAATACTGAGGCGACACATGAGATGATAGGAAATATTTGTCTCCTAACATAAAAGGGTTCAATTAAATAAGAGCAACAAGCAAATTAATATATGCACAGATCTAGGTCAACATCCTAGATACAAGTAAAACACCCCCTCTTTTTCTTGGTTGAAGGATCTAGGTCTCATCGTCAAGTTCGTCGGAGCTAGCGAGCCTTTTGGTGGAGTCTTAGACCATCTATTTTACGACTGATGCTTCAAAGAAGAGGCCCATGTGACGGTAGCTAGAGACACTGCAACACTACTTCGCCACCAGCATCCTAGGACGCGTCCAAGTGGGGTCATCTCATCAAATATTCATAAAGCGGACAAGCATGAGGTATTCATGAAAATAATTATGACATGGTCATAAACTAAATCCAGATAGATATGATTGCAACTCATGTGTTGCAAATCGCCCGACATATTACTTTTTGCATTAGGTTTTTAGAAATAAAAACCTCGGTCACACAATCGGTCCATGTTGCTTTTTTAGATTACTTAATATCAAAATACTTTGATTTTTTACATGCCAACGGTTAGGGAGAACTATCAAGTTAAATAGCGGGAATGCTAACCCTATTGTCCTCTCGCCAAGCACTCACACTGTTATTATTTCTGCATGATAATTTATTACTCCAAGTTAAATATATAGTTTGATATTTCTGCATGATAATTTATTACTCCCAGCTCATCACACGACATTGTTGTCCACTCACCAAGAACTCACACCATTATTACTTTACCATTCCACCATTGACGCCACCCCTCATATCCCACCGCACTGTAAGACCCTCTATCACCATTTCTTCTCCCTCTCTCTCTCTAGGTATGTTTGTATGGCTACTTCTACGTTATCTCCTATCTCGTCAATTTCGGGAGACTCGACCTACTTATACTCCAGAAGGATCAATCCAAGTTGATTGTAGACTCATCTTGTTTGAACCATTTATGTATTGCGAGAACTAAAAAGGGAGTGGGACCACCAAAGATTTTATATAGAGGATAATGAAATTAATTAGAAAAAAAATGAAAGTTTATTTTCCTTTTTAATGGAAAGCTACCATTTCGACACAACACGCTTGCCTCATTCGTGATTGCGAATTCCACGTGAGCACATTAATAATATATGAATATATTTTGAGCATACAATCTTAATTTTAAAATAAGGTATCCTAAATTTAAATTAATAAAACCAAATAATTTGAGTCAACAAAGTATCATGCTAAATGATGCAACGGCTACAAACCGACTTTATGAATTTTAAGGTAAGTATAAACATATAGATTGAACAAACCCTCTAGGACTAGAAGTTCAACCCTAGGACATCATATGATTCCCTATCATCATCGACCTTCTCGCGGTCAAAGACACTGTTGAGCTCTTCTTATTGATGAAACTGATGATTCTATATTATCGCCGACCTCCTCTTATCGAGGACTCTGTTGATATCCCGCCACACATAGACTCACATAGTAGAGGAAATGTTTGACTCCCCACGAACACCACCACCGACTGGCTGACACCCTGTGGCTCCTTTTGCCTCCAAAACCGGCTCCAGCGGGGAAATTATAATACGAGAGGACTAGAATGGCTCTAGCACGAAGAAAAAGTCTGTCTAGGCCCTCAAACAGGGGCCCACAAGTTTGTTAAGACAACAAGTGACCAGAATTCCCTGAAAATTGTCGCACTTTTATGGTCCTGATTTCATCATAATTTATGGTTATTATTATTTTACGCGTTGTCTCGTTGCGAATTGTTGATGTATCCATTACCTATTATTTCATGTGTTATCTCGTTGTTGTGCTTATTTTTGTATGCACTTGTATTTGTTGTATCTTATTGTTGTCACGCATCATAGGGCCCTTATTTTATTGTTATTGTCTATGATTCCATGTGACATTTTGTTGCTATTGTGTCCTTATTATATGCTAGGAGATAACTATTATCTATAATTTCATGTGTCTCCTCACTGTCGCGTGTTATTATTTTATGCATAGTGTGTTATTATTTTATTCATAGTGATGCCTGCAAAAGCACACGATTTATGAAGCGCTTTCACGAGAAGTATTTCTTCCTAGTTTAATATCGTCCCAAGAGAATTAAAGAATGGCTACTAGTAAACCCAAAACTACATTATCACGCGCAGTTGTGTTTCGCACCCAAAATAAGTTTATAAAAGTCTACTATATTAGTTGCTAAAATAACAATAATATTGGAAACTAGCTTGTAAAGTAATAAATAACACACTAAACTAAACAAAGTAATGTAAAATTAAAATTAACAAACGAGAGAAATGGTGACTCTGATTGCAAAGTTGCAATGGGATAAAAGTCAGTCTCATGAAGCATGAGTTTCACCATTAGCATATTTATGTATTGATTAGACGTGCATTGTTGTTATATTTTGTGAAAGTGGAGCCCCGTATAAAGGTGTGCCCTGAGTTCCTCTATACAACACACCACACACAACCACAACTAAACCAAGTGAATGGCGATACGCCTATTGGCACTAGTAATTGAGGGTCTCACCGTGGATGGGGTTGAGATACTTTGGATCCCCGTTATTCCCATGTTGACGGTCATATAAGAGGGAGAGGCAACTTCTATCGCCGTAGCGCCCAATTTATCTCCTTCGCATTGCACCAACATTAACGACTTCCATGTCCTGTAGGCATTGTATTATGATGTGCACATCTCACGGTAACATTAAGATTGCTATCACAAAACATTGAATAGAAAAGAACACATCTTTATCTCAATTCATAATAGTGCTAGGGTTTTCCCATCTTCCAAGAACTAAAAGAACTACTCGCACATGGTGGCAGAAGACTGCATGGAAACATCCATATGAATGGTATATGAATAATAGGTGACATAGCTAAGAAATGGTTGAGTCAAAACATTACGGAAGGCCTTAGGGCCCCTTACCAAAATCTAGTTGTCTCAAAACTCAAGGAGAATAAGGCCCCAAAGAAATAAATTATCTAAACTACCATGCCTACGGTTACTCCCAGCCGTACCAATTTTATCTCTCTTCCCCTTTTCTTTCAAGTATGAAACTGTTATGCATGCAGGTGTAAAGGTCATCTTCGATCTGCAAGCAGGATCGGATTTTTTTTATGCGAGCCAATGCGAAGGTTCCTTTCCTCCACTTAATGTGATCATTAAAAATTCTAACAAAATCGGTGATTAGAGAAAATTTACCACGTGAGGTGAACGATTGTGCTGAGTAAGATCGCACGTGGGTCTCGCTGCAAATTGTTAGGGGCCCAAAATACTTAACTGGAGGAGTACCGTGCATGCATTAACTAGTTGGATTTAGCCCATTAATCTCCGTAAAAATGATGAAAGATGGTGGTGCATGCATAGGCCACGAGGTAATTAATAAGCATAAAAATTTAGGAATGATTGAGATACCAACCTTACAATTTTGAAATATATGAAAAATCTCTCCACCTACACTCTCGAACGGAGAGAGTACTTATCATCTCATATGACATTTCATTGACATAAATTAATATTTTCTGCATTGCCTATCATTTCATGTGTCATTTTGTCTTCATGTGTTATTAGTTTGTGTTGAAACGATAGAATGGAAAAGTGATCACACCAAGAATCAATCTGGAAGAACCTTTCGTGCACAGACAACCATGCCCGATATATAGTGGGCCGGTTTGTAGAATTTGCTTTGGCGTCTTGCCGCCCATTTTGGGAGCTACATCACGTTGTTTTTGTTTCGGCGTATTCCAGCCCCCTTCCCCCCCTCCCCCGTTTCCCATATTTGTGTTGCCTTGCCCAAATTTTGGGTTCTATAGCACACTGTTTTTGTTTCGATGTTTCCCTCTCCCAATTTTCACAAAACGATTAGGGAGAAGTTTTTCTTGCTCATAGAGAAACCATAATTTTGGTGTTTTCTCGCCCTCTCGTAGGCTTGGTCCATTAATTGGATTGGTACCGCTGACTAAGATATAATATCAAGTTGCTATTAGGTCTTCTGTAATGCATTGTACGTTACAACGCTATCCTAGATAAGAGTACAATATAAGAACCAACCACTAATGCATAATTTATTCTAGATTGTACTCCCTCCATCGTGGTGTATAGGGCACAAAACAAAAACTAGGTTGTCCCGGAACCCTCTCTCCCTAGACACAATTAGTCTTAATTGCTAGTAATTACGCGGCGTTAATATCTCTCTCCTAGCGTTTTCTCTCACTTCCGAAATTTGCTCTAGTCCACATCTAAGACCTGTCCCAATGCACCGTCTCTTAGCACGTTATCATATGTCTAATAAAAACTTAAGAGGCAACATGTACAATGTATTGTATCTTAGATGTTGTATCTAAATTAATGATTTTGGTCTCACGCATGCATTTGATTGGCCTAGAGCCTTTTTTTGCCTATGGCCACGTGCCAAGGTTGTATCTTAGCTACTCCCTCCGTCCAGGTTTAAAAGTCCTTTAGTGAAAAAATATTTGTCCCAAAATTATCTTCAAATAAGGCCCGTAATCATTTATTATCCTAATTAACTATGCCATAATAATTGTGAAATCCCACCTAGTCTCATCTTGATTGGTTTGCATGGCCAAATTAATTGTGCAATTAATTAGATAATGGAAAACTATGACGATGATTGGTGGAAAAGACACCAATAGAATTGCGCCTTGGTCGCGATGCCATTCATTAGGGGACTAGTAATCATGGAGGGAGGAAGTAAGATAAGTATAACCTCATTATCTCTCTTCATTAACTATAGTGCCACATAAGCAAAATGCCTATGATACTATGTTAAGAGACTTGCATTGGGATAGGCTAAACAAACCGTTGCATGCATGGGTGAAGTAGAACCGATTTCCGTGCGTTAATTGGCCGCATGCATGGCTCCTTCTCACGCACATGTGAACCAAAACTGCATGCATTAATTTTCGGATTAGCTGATTGGATACTACGGTTAACCGGTTAAGGCTGGTCACAATGGGGAGGAACTTAGTAGTAACATCACACACTCCAATACAACTTTACTTATGTGGCACGTATTTAATGAAGAGAGAGGTGCTTGTGGTAACTAGCTAAGTTACCGGAACATCACACACTCCAAGAAACAATGAGTCTATAGCCTAATAAATGCATTGTTGCATGACACTACATACATGTTACTCCCCATTGTGGAGGTAGGAACATAGTCTAGGAAAGTGTGTAGGTTACTACCTTATGTTACTCCCCATTGTGACCAGCCTAACGTAACAATCCGACTCAATTACTCAAAAATCGATCCGCCTACTCCAAAATCATTAACACGCTGAGAGAGAAATCCGGCCCAATCGAGTACTACCTTGGTCCCAGAGATATTCGTTTTGTGCCCTATACACCAGGACGGAGGGAGTATCTAAGTTAAGTTGCATTTAATGTTTTGGACTAATGCTTGCTAGTGATTGGGCTGGCAATATTTTTTGCCTATGATCTCGTAGTCGATCTCTCCTCCTCCCAGTTCCCGACCCCCTAGCCACGGTGCTCCGCCTACTCTCCGCTGAGGTCCGGTGATTGAAGATAGAAGGAAAGCGCCTCCAAGCGGGTAGCTTTCTCCCGACAGGGACAAACGACAATGATCCTTCCATGACGTGCCGAGCTGACTATAATTTTTTCTAAAAGATATATAAATTTATTTCACAAGGAATCATCGAAAAAAATGACCAAAATATATTAATTTATAAGTTTATTATAGTAGAATGCTTACATGTCTATAAAAATTGCAAGGAACATCGATCGTCGGTGCGTATATATAGAGCGACGCACCGCACATTCGCATGCATGGCGACGTCCCAATGCATTGCGTGAAAAAGACGTACGAGACGCGAGTCCGAGATCTATGCCGATGAGCTTGTTGTCAAGCATGACGAGGTGTCCACCGTCGTCACCGTATTTAAGTGCGAGCATGTTGGCGGGCTGTGGACTAACTCGACGTCGCTAGCTGTCATGTTCGGCTGCTTGGGGCCGAGGGGGTGGGGGGGAGGCTAGATAATGGAAAGTTTGTAAAGAGAGCAAATATATGGGCCACGGACTAAGGATGACACACGATACGTGCATGTAGGTAGGTTGTAGTATAGTTGTGATAGGTCCGGGTCGGCCCGTAGGCCCTCCGCACCGAACCTGGTTTTTGTTACCAATAGGTTACAGGTTCGGCCCGTAAAAATTTAGGGTCCAACCGGATCAGATCCTTACGTCCCTAGGGTAGAACCGCTCCTCAACCAGAAGCCTCCGGCAGCATCATCTCCAAGGTTTACGCCATCACTGTTGGTGCTCAACTGCACGCAAGAGGCACCAGCAGCTGCAACGGTGGGAACATCAATGCTGCGCTCCACTGCGTTGCGAGTGTCCGGAGGCAGCTTACTCGTGCATCGGCTAGCAGGACGCTCGGCGGCCTCCGTCGGCACTCACGGCCGACGGATGGCGCGCATGTCCGGCGACGAGGCTGCACTGCACCAGCTCGCAGTCAGCCAGCCGGTGGCTAAGGCCTTGGAGTCGTGACTTCCGGCACTACTGGAGCTCGTCGTGCGGAACGCCGCGGCGCTGCGGGAGGTGCTGCCAGCAGATACGTGTTACGTGTGCGTGCCGGTCCTTGCATACTCTGATCCACGGTGGCGGGCGCATGGAGTAGGCGGCTATGTTCAGCTCGCGATCGACGAGGACGTCAGCAAGTTTATGGGCAGCAACGGGGGGCGTGCCGGTGGCGGCCGTGCAGGCGAGGAACCTGAGCGTGGTGGTAGGGAAGATAGACGAGAACACGCTGTACAAGTGCCCGCCGCCGGCCGTGCAGAGGAGCCGCAGCGCCATGGTCATCAGAATGGGCCTCCTGCCGCTTGTTCGCATCGGCGGTGGGTTCGGCTCGGTCACCAGCAAAGCTGCCGTCGTGGTCGTGTGCGGAGGCGAACCGGTCACGAGGAAAGCACCATACGGTGCTGCTGTTGTAGTACAAAGTCCAGCAGCATGGACAGATAAAGGGCCGAACCTAGGATTACCCGTAACCCTGAAACTTGAGGTGCGGGGCACACCTGAACCTGATTTTTCTTTCTTAGGTGCGGTGGTCCAAAATCAGGTCCGAACCGCACCGCACCTGTCGCATCTTGAGGTTGTAGAGACATGCATATGCAAAATCTTTGATTCGCACGTGTGTGCACGTGACCAGGAAATGTTGTGGCCTAAAATCATAGGGGAGAGTTCATCGTCGACTTGTCCAATGAGACAGTTTCACGCGGATGAGCTCGTTGGAGACAATCTGAACTGTCCATCTGTAGTTCAATCCAACGGCGGAGGCCCCTTCCGAGAGAAACCAACGCGCACGCACTTGGTCAACGAGTCTTTACATTTTTTTAGCCGATTAACGAGTCTTTACTCACTCGCACCCACCCGACGCATCGATTCTAGAGGCACCCAGCCTGTCCATCCCCTTTCTCTTCTCCTCCTCAGATTCCCTCCCCTCCGACCCACCACGTCGGCAGTACTAGCTGAGGCCGCCTCCAATGGCGGCGACGGCAGCGGCCGGGATCATCTGCTACCACCAAGCCGCAGTCGATCTAGGACCACCCTCTCTCCTTTCTCCCCTATTTAACCGCCGCCAGTCACCATAGCCTAGTCCCTGCTCACCCTTTTTTAGATAAAAGGCTTTACGCCCAACTTTGAATTAACAAAGCCAAACGAGGTTCACCAGATTCGAAACAAGATGCTGGGCATACAGCTTAGCCAACAAGCAGGGCAACTACTACTCAAATAGACAACATGCTGGGCATACAGCTTAGCCAAATAACCAAATAAAAGATAGCAAGCTAAAAGGCTAGAGAGCTAGACGGAGGGGTAGAGCCGTCGAAGGAGAGAACGGCCCTACGGCTAGGCACGGCGCTGGAGACAGAGGCGATGAATCAGCTTCAGCTCCGAGATGATACGTCTAGCGTCCTCCAGGTCCTCCCCCCGAAGCGTGGGAGTCCACAGCTGCAGAAATAAGGTGGTTTTAAACACAATGTCAGCAGGGTGAGAAATAATCTTGCCTTCTATTGCATGTTTATTACGAATGTTCCACAGGGCCCAAGATTGGGCAATGAACAGCAGCCAGCCGCGTCTGGACTCTCGCGGAGTCGCCGTACTGATCATATTTAACCATTGAAGTCTGGAGTTAGGATTCCAGGCCCTCCCTAGGGCCTGTTGCGCAACACTCCAGGAGAACGTGGCTAGGGAACATGCAAAGAAAATGTGGTCTGCTGTTTCAGGGGACGAACAGACCTTGCAAAGGCCATTGGAGGGGCCATGGCGGGTTGCAATTTGGTCACCAGAAGGGAGCCTATCTAGCATTAGTTGCCAAGCGAAGACTTTGATTTTTAGGGAAACTTAGCCTCCCAGATATCTTTGTGAAAAGGGATCGGAGTTCCCCTAGACAAGGCAGCGTACATGGATCGCACCGAGAATTGTCCCGAGCCCTCTAAGCTCCAGGAGATCTTGTCCGGGTCCGCGGAGAGATGCGTTCCATTGATCAGGACCGAAAGCTCGTTCCATTGAGCTAGTCCTCTATGATCAAGAGTTCTACGGAGTTGGATCCCCCCTAGGATTGCTTGTTCTACCGTGGCGTCTTTGTCATGGCATACGCCAAAAATGATGGGGAATTTGGTGGATAGAGGCCCGTCCTCCGTCCAATGGTCAGTCCAAAAGAGGGTTCGACGACCATTGCCAATGTGAAATCTAGCTCCTAACTTAAATAGGTGTTTGATTTTTTGCAGGCTTCGCCAAAACTGAGAACCTCCTCTCGTAGAGCTAGCGAAGATGTCTCCCTCGGGAGCGTACTTGTTGCGGAGGATGACAGCCCAAAGTTCGTTGCCTGCCTGGTAAAGTTTCCAAATCCACTTGAGCATTAGTGCTTTGTTCATAAGCAAGGAATTGATCAGGCCTAGGCCACCAAACTCTTTAGGGCGACAAACTGAGGGCCAGTTGAGCATATGGTATTTTCTGTTGGGTCCCGAACCCTCCCAAAAGAATCTTGCACGATGAGAATCCAGTTTCTCGTGCACCCCTTCTGAATGAGAAACAGTCCCATCGCGTAGGTAATGAGATTGTCAAGGCATGAGTTGGATAGGATTAATCGGCCCCCGGAAGACAAGAAGCGACCAACCCAAGGTTCCACCCTGCCAGCTAGTTTCTGGACTAGAAACTCCCACTGTTCCTTAGTCAGTTTTCTGTCCGAGATCGGAAGCCCCAAATAAGTCATTGGGAGCTTCCCGGATTTGCAGTTCAGCTGTCTAGCTACCCTAAGCTGGACATCCGCCGGCTGATTCAAGACAAGGACCTCGCTTTTGTGATAATTAATCTTTAGCCCCGACATGTTCTCAAAGCACACATGAGGAGAAATTTGAGGTTTGCCACCTCCTGGTCAACACATTGGATCATAATGATCGTGTCGTCAGCGTATTGGAGGTGGGTTACTCCACCAGGGAGAAGATGCGGGACTACCCCGTGAATATGCCCAGCAACATTAGCTTTATGAAGGATTGCCGAGAGCCCCTCGGCAACAAAGTTGAAAAGCAGGGGCGAGAGGGGATCACCCTGGCGCACCCCTCGCTTATTGCGGAAGAAAGGGCCCATCTCCCCATTGATGGAGATGGCCGTTTGACCGCCTTGAACTAGTTGGGAAATCCTATGGATAAATCCTGCGTCGAAACCCTTTCGACGAAGGACGTCCGAGAGGAAATCCCAGTTAACCCTGTCGTAAGCCTTTTCAAAATCGAGTTTCAAGAGAATCCCCCCCAGATTCTTAGATTTCAACTCGTGTACGATCTCCTGGAGGGTAAGGGCACCATCCAGGATGAATCTCCCTTTAATGAAGGCCGTCTGATTTTGGCTAATAACCCTGTTAGCAACTGGGTCTAGTTTGCTTGCATACGCTTTAGCAATGATCTTGAAGATAACATTGATGAGCGCAATTGGGCGGAACTGAGAAATAGTGTCAGCCCCCGGGCATTTTGGAATAAGTGATAGGACACCGAAGTTAAGTCTCGAAATGTCTATCCTGCCCAGGATAAAGTCGTTTAGGATGTGAAGAACCCCGTTCTTGACTAACGGCCAAAAGCGTTTAAAAAAGATAACCGGGAACCCGTCGGGTCCGGGAGCGGTGTCTGTTTTCATGTCCTTCACTAGGGCCTCTAATTCCTCTTCATTGAACGTGCGACACAGGTTATCATTGTCCTGGTCCGAGACCCGCTGTGAGCCAGCCCAGATATTTGTGGCAAGACCACAGTGCCTAGGAGAGGTCGACCCAAGGAGCTCTCGGTATAATCGTAAATGTGGTGTTGCAGGGCTACTTTATCAGAAATCACTTCGTCCCTTTGCGAAGAGATGAGATGATGCATTTGCGTCTTTTACCGTTGGCTATAGCATGAAAATAGGCAGTATTGGCGTCCCCCTGGAGAGCCCACCTGATTCTCCCTCTTTGTCTCCAGAATTCCTCCTCGGCTTTAAAGATGTGCATGAGCTGGTCCTCCAAGTGGAATCGGAGAGCCCATTCCTCGTCTTCCAACCCTAAGGAGTCCGCTTTTGAGTCGAGGTCTTTAATTGAGTTGAGAAGGGTCAGTTTATCTCTCTCTGTTTTGGCCAAGGTTACGGCTCCAGCCCCTAAGCCATTGCCTGGTGCCTCCGCTCATGAAGTTCCACCAGTCTATGATGTCCCTTCCTTGAGCTAGGCGGGCCAAGTTTTCCCACTTCGCGTTGAGCAGGTCTACGAAATCTGGGCGTTCGAACCATCCGGACTCAAAGAAGAAACGGTTACTCCGGATTGGGGTGCCCTCGCCCGAGTCCAGAATAAGGGGTGTGTGTCTGAGCCTAGACTGGTTTCAGCGACAAGCGAAAGGAGAGGGAACGAGAGTTCTAGGGCAGGAGAAATGAACACCCTGTCAAGGACGCATCTAATTGGGTTCAGCCGCTTGTTTGTCCAGGTGTAGCGGCCCTGCCCGTTCTACCTCTCTCAGGCCCCCAGTTGGCAATGTGCTGATTGAAAGAGCTACTCTGGCCCAGTTAATATTGTCGTTGTTCTTATCCTGGTTGCCCCTGATCAGGTTAAAATCTCCTCCCATCACAATTGGGAGGTTGGAACGCTCAATCTTATCCGAGATCTCTTGTAAGAATTGGGCCGAGGCCGAATGATCAGCAGGGCCGTAAATGTTGATGAAGAGAAATTTCCTACTCGAGGGACGGTGGAACACCTCGAGACAAAGGAAGTATGCACCCCTATCCATACTTCCTACTTCGAACAGGCTATCCCTAACTCCAATGAGCATGCCTCCCGACTGACCCGTCGCAGGCAGCCAATTCCAGAAGAAGAGCTCGTTTGTTTCGATGCTGCGAAGTTCCCTATCTGAGAAATCTTGCTTAATGGTTTCCTGTAGGCAGACTATGTCGATTTTTTGAGACCGGAGAAGGTTTTTTAGCAGAGTTCTGCGCCCCGGTGCGCTGAACCCGCGGATGTTCAGGAAAAGCCAGCGCATTAAGGCACCGCAGAAGCAGCCCGTGCTTGGCGGGGATTGACGCGGGCGGAGGGCGAGGTTCCCTTAGTCACTTTGGGTTTCTGGGTGTAAGGTTTCTTGGGGGTTTGGCGAGCGAGCAGTTGTTTCCTAGTCCTCTTAGCAGGGCCTCCCGAGCCGCTGCCACGGAGGGGAATGGGGGTTGGGGCTGCAGAGGGTTTCGCAGGCGTGCAATCGACCGAAGCATCCAAAGGGGAGGGTTGGTCGGCGACAACCAGGGGATCCCTATCCCCTGTCGACGCATCGAGAGACTGGAGGGTGGGGTTGGGGTGGGGCTCAGCCAGAGTCACCACCAATGCTGCCTCCTGGGTGGTGGACAGCTGCGTCTCTCTGGCGAGAGCCAGCTCCGCTTGGGCAACTTCAGCAGCTCTAATAATCGAGAGGAACTCTTTGGGGGATTCAACTGTAAGGGGGTCAATCACTATCCCACTATCAGACGCTACGGCGAGCAGGTGATCATCAGAAAAAGACGGTAAGAGAGCAAACTGCGCAATGGAAGGGGAAGAGGGACCTGTTTCGTTGCGCGCTGCCACCCTGGCGGCGGCTCGTTCCAGCACCGGGCCCTCGGTCAGTCCTATCACCCTCTTCGTCTCCTCCTATCAGATAAGGAGGAGGAGCTCCTGCTCCTGGTTTCCTGCGCGCCCAAGGAGACGCCTTCGTCCGCAGTTGCATCCCAACGCACAAGGGGAGGTGCTCCTGCCCCCGCCCCGGCAGATAACGAGGAAGAGGAGGACATCCTACTGTTGCTGCTCGCCTGCACGGCAAGGAGAGCCCCTCGTCAGATGCTGCGGCAGGCCGCCTCGACGCCGACGACCATGCAGAGAAGGTCCCTTTTCCCCCTCCTGCTGCTCTTCTCTTCTTGCCGGATCATTCGAATCTGAATTAATGCTCGCTCAACATATGACTGCTTAGCGCGTTGCTAGTAACTAGATTGACAAGTAAATTAAATATGCCTCTGGAACAACTTTTCTTTGGTTGCTGCTAAGTGCTAGTTGGTCATTCACGAGCTACAAGTTCACCATTTTGTGCTCAAACTGGTCTTCTGCTACTCCAAATTGTCGCTTTTATTTATTCGGTCATGGACTCATGGTAGCAGTATCACACTGTCAGCTATATATCTACATAGTTTGGGAACAGAATTACATGCTGCCGTGTCATAGTTCAGTCCCTGACACCGGCGGGTTTGGTTCCATCGTTAATTGGTCCAACCTTTTCTCAACTACATACTGATATGTACTGCGTCCAAACAGCAAGAGATGCTTTCAAATCTTCATAAATTATGTCTTGTGCTTTTCATTATTCTAATCCATGTTACACACTCGTGATAGCCTTCCATCGTTACACTGTTAATAGAAAAAATGTGTTCTCTGAGCTTAACTACAAATATGTGATAATTTTTAGAACTAATGTTTCTTTCAATTCTATTTGGGTAGGAACAAGTCATATCACGGCTCACCAATGGAGTTAAAACGTGCACATCAGAGATTGAAAAAGCGCAAGGAAAAGTTAGTGAGAAAAGCACCAAGAGCTGTCAGTGTTCTGCATGATTTAAATATTGTGCACTTCATCTTGTATCTTATATATCTCTTGCATGTTTATCGGTACCTCCTGCCCGTTTCAAACTACTTATCCCAGGTTTGTTTGTCAGCATGATGTTCTGTTTTTTCGAGTCTGCCACACCAGACACATGGATCGCAATGTTTTTTGTTGAAGCGACACTAAATTTTGTTTTGTGCTGGTGAACGATTTCAGGCCAGTAGCCCCAGGTAGGAAAATTCGGCGAGCCATGCGCCAGAGGGAGCAGGATTTCAGTGTCATCGATCATAGTTCAGGTTGGTGCTTGGTGTCGTTGTATGTGTCTCCTGCATGCCTTATGGATTTCTGGCTTGCAATTTGCTTTTGTAGACACAGATTTCACTGTCCACAAAGTTTTCTTTTCCAGTTATTGACTTTTGAGTTGAACAGAGAGATTTTACAGTTACAAAGTTTATTTTATAATAGTTATTGACTTGTGAATGAAAACAGAGAGATTTAACATTTTCATATTTCAAGCTGCACATTAAAAAATTGTGACTTGTGAGTGAAATAGAGCTTTGACATACACATATTTCACGGTCACGCCAAACATGTTTTGTTGTAGATGAGATTATAGTTACACCTTTGATAGTGCAGACCTGTCCTGCAAAGTATTCCTGTGTGCTTTGGAGCCCTAGATGTTTTAGACTCGGTTGTTTTCTTATCTCCATTCTGAACCAAATCAATTTATGGGAATGTCTTGTTGGACCTAATCCTTCACGCCCTAGATTTTGCAGTTCTGATGTTCTGAATATGTAAATGATTATTACTCCATCGTACCTTTTCTTAGTTTGTAGGGCTGGTGCATATACTTTAACAGCAGCTGTTGTTGCTGGCCTTGTCGGCTATGCGTACACTAGGTGGAAGTTCAAGTTTTGATTCTCTCACGCGATCAAAGAGTACACAAACACGGAGGACTGAATACCATCCAAGATTATTCTAGCTGCAGCTGCAGCCAGTTTGAGTCCTAGTGGATCGACCTGAATGTGGACCCGGAGGAGCAGATTAAGGTCGTCTCCCTGGCATCACTGGCGATGGAGGCCTCTCTGCCGGGAACCAGGGCGTCGTGGCCGGCCGGCCGGCTAGCTGGTGCGCGCGTGCACTGATGCGCTACGCTCCCTCGAGCTGACTGGACCGTGGCACATGCACGTGGCCTAAGGTTTCAATGGCGGTGCTACAGGTCTGCGATGGCGTCGACGGGAACCTTGGACGGACGTCATCCACCTTGCGCTGCAGGGACGGTCTGTCTCGGAGGAGTTGACGGTGGTGTTTGGTCCATCGCATACCTGGCCATCGATCCACGTGTGCTGCTCCTGCTGCCGCTATCTTCCCCGATTGACCACGTCCCAGAGCTGTGGCACTGGCCGTCCTCAACTTATCTTCTCGCTCCCTGCTCTATAAGTTTCCATCGACTATTTCGCTCACTAGTTAGGTCAGCTCCAAGTCGAAATACAATCCAAGTCGAGCAAGATTGATTTTCTTGTTTAGGTCACCGTGTTCTATTGATTTATGCACATAGCTATCCGCCTAACCTTAAGATTTCAGAGTCAATAACCACCCATGTTTGGTGCTAGTAAATTTTGAAATTAACTCTTTAGTGCTAGATCTTGAGTCTTGAACATCATCTGTTAGTGCTAGTAACATGAAACCTATGGTTCTGGATAGTTTGGCAGCAAACACCACCCATATTTTATACTAGTAGTATCCCACCTAGCCAGCAATCTGCCCTCGACCCCGATGGCGTTGTGGCACCACATAGGCAACCCTACGTGCTACCAGGACTGATCTTATATAACTGGCCACAACCAGCATGTCTAGTGCTACTGAGAACCTTACCCACCATGTTCTTGGTGGTAGTCTGCTACTACTGTGCTGCTATTTTTTTCTTTGTTTACTCATGCCAGCGACAAATGACATGAAAACCATGTTGTCTCCGGCTCACAATTTTTTACTATGTGTGTTAACGAGTTGTATGGTTCTTCTTATTTCCTTTTGATGCCGCATTGACTGCAACTTGGTTTCTTCTCCCGCTAGCTGGCCCGTTTCGATCTTATGAAGTGCCGGTCTATATTGTACTGAAGACGGCCCATGCATCTCTACATTTCATCATCGAGCTAAAATGATAACCTGAAGGCATGCGGTCATAACTTACTTTACCTATTTATTGTTTTCTGCCACTGAGAGTCAATCATGTGCCATAATCCTTGTATTGAGGTGGTTTTGTATTGATTGAGTTTTGTGCCACCAGGGATGGTTCAGTCCAGCATAGTACATGTTCTCTTTGTGGATCTTGTCTCATGGTGCTTCACCGGCACACCAAAGTTATTGTCACGGAGCCTGCAAGGTGTTGCCAAGAATGTTGTTGGTCCTCGTGGCTGGCACTGGCTCCTGCGCCTTCCTTTCTATATTTCTTCGGCATCCCACTGAATGTTTTCTTATTTAGTGGTTGGTTATCTATCTAGTGGTTGAATATGATTATTTAGCGCTTATTTAGTGGTTGAATATGATTATACATATATGAAAATTGTCTTCTTTCTGGTGGATTTGTATGTGGCTTGTTATCGTGCGCACAACGCATCACATCTGCACCTCAATCTATTGTTTTTGGCTTTTACATGCTGATCTTGTAGATAGTTTGTGTTTTCCAAGTTATTTGCTAATTGTATACCTTCAGTTTACTCTGTTTTCCTGTTGCTCCACTTTGAACCTGTGGGACATGTTGCATGGACGTTTTTATCTAGTCCAAGAGCTAACACAGGAATTAATGCCTTAACTAGTTTCTGGTTGTTGGTGTTGGTATGGGAGGAAGTTTATTTCTTTTCTTACTTTCTAATGTGTAATTCAAGCTTGAACAACACGGTGTGCTTCTACTCTTGGTGCTAAGTTAAGCAGTGTGAAGCAGCAGCAGCCATCTTGATTAGTAGCAATTGTGATTCTGGTCTTCTATTCCAGTGCTTTTTATTTTTTGTTTGGTGATATCTTGTTGGGATAAAAAAAATATAACGTGTTTGCCTTTTCATCTTATCAAACCAAACAAAAATTGTTTGTGTTTTTTCGTCTAAAATAGAAAATTCTGAACTATTTTGCCTGAGAAACAAATGCAAAACATGGCAACAACTTTGGGTCTCAATCTTCATTTGGGTCATGTCCACTAGACTGCATGTAGAACATTGTTTCTCGGCACTTGTTGGCATCCAAATGAATAGATAAATTCTTTTGTCATGTAGATCCGTTTGGTCATGCAGGTGTCACCTGAGGTGAAAAGACATCATTGGAGGCCAAATCGAGAAGCGGTGATGCCTTCAGGATAAAGGACTTCCTTAGTAGTGAATGTGTATGCAAAGGTAAGAATCATTTTTGTGCTTGAAAGCAGCAGTAGAGTACACAAAGGAACTCTGGGAACAATGCTATTTATGAAATTATACTACTCGGAGAAAATCATCATGACACCAGAGTCGAATTTCAGGTTGTTGCGTTCGACCAGAACAATGCTACTCTGCTTTCCAACGGTAGCCTCTGTTTGCCGCGGGCAGGTGCGGCGCTGTCGTGCTGCAGGTTTGTTGGTTGCCTCTTTTCTATATCATCTTTATACGGCTCTCTACATATATAGTTGACTCTAGGGGACACTAATTTTGTTGTTGTCCTACTTACACGGCCTCTGCTAATTGCTATTGTGACAATAGTTGCTAAAGTGAACATTTTCATTTGAATCCATGAGGGAGCAAACATAGGCTGATTTGGCCAATAGATGGACCTTTTTTTAGTTTTTTTTGGATGCACTCTGATTGTGGATTATATCAGCTCATTGGACCCTTGCACTGAATGAATGACTAAGTAGTGGTGCTCTATTTTTTGTCTGTGCTACATATAAAATTTCGTGATTGTAGTGCAAAATCAGCTCATCTTTTGCTTGTAGTGTAAAATCAGATTAAGTACTAGGCATCCTCTATTTGTCTAAATTCGGCCAATATTTGTGCTAGTTAGTTGCGACAGAAGCCAAAAGTTGATGTGGTTCTTGAATTGATGCAGGTCCAGCTTGAAGGCTTGAAGACTGCTTTCGCGAGCTAGGTGTCGTGCGATGGCGGCAATTTCACCGCGTCGAGTGGTGGCCTTCTTCTCGCCTCTAGGTTTAGGTAGTTTCAGGTTCCTATCCTTCATGCATGTCGTGCATCTCCTTGACAGTGATCATGTAAGTTGCTGTATGTATTGACGGGATAAGTACTGCTGCACCAGCAGAATTATCCACACTTGGGCTTTATATTGGTGTGCCAAGGTTTTGTTAGATGGGTATTGCTCATTTCACATTGTGGCTTAATGATTGGAAGGAAATGGCCTTATTTTTTTTGGCTGGGATCGCTGTGCGAGGTTGAAATATTTTGCATTTGAGCATTATCTGTGTTTAGTTGGATTCCAACACGAAAACTGAATTTAATTTCCGCTTAATGTTGCATTCTTGTAACCTGGGAGCTTAGATTTTAATTTAGAGGGTGTGGCATGCTTAGTTGCTGGTTGGATACTACCGTGTAACTATGTTGCCTATTCTGTTACTAACATAGCAAGTTATCATGCTATTCATCCTCTGTTCGCCACTTTGTCTTGTCAATGCCGCTATAAATCATGCAGTGCGTGCTCTTTGGCCTCATAAAAACAAATATACTTGAGCATTGGAAGTACTTGGTATCCATACCCTTGTAGGTGAAGAGATTGTTCCAAGCCCAAGAGCAGCAGCTTGTTACTCCGTTAAGAGCTTGTTCCCGTACTCTTGTACTTGCATTTCGCCTACATCTTTCCTCGCTGAGTTGTGATGGATTAGGCGAGTATTTCCTACTCCTCTTGTTGTCCTCTAGGTGCTGCGGATATCCTGGTCATCGAGCCTTTGTTATTTCGTGCTAGCATCTCTACTCTGTTGGTATTCCTGTGATAGTCGAGATTGCACTCATGTGTCAAGTATAAGCAGCAGCCATCTTAAGTACTCCTAGTGAAATTGTGGTTCTGGTCGTTGTTCCAATGCATTTTGTTTTTTGTGAGGTGATACCTTGAGGTGGAATAACTTATAACGCTGATATATAGAGTTGATGCCTGGGAAGGAGGTGGGTGGCAGCTCATGGATCAAGTTGTTCGAACAAGGGCGGCGGAGAAATGGGAGAGCAGCACTCGCTGACGTTTTTTGGGTATGACATCTGGTTGGTGCTAATGGCTTAGAGCGATGCATGTGCAGGCAGGCACAAAGGTTTCAAGCTGGAGTATATCCAATGTATGTCAGCTCAGGTGGCAAAACTGGCTGTTGTTAAAGCTGGATAGTGTAGGACATGTTGGATAGTTGGGAGATTCTCAGAGTATGCGTCTGTGTTATGCTGAGTTCTACATAGATCATGATTTCTTTCTTATTCCTGTAAAGTGTGTTTGTGAGGAAGCATTTGTGAATTTTGTGTGTCCCAAATGGTCTGAGAATTTTGTTTATATTCGATTGTGCCAGAGGAGAACAAGGTATCTGATGGAGATAAGTCCCCAATTTTTTTTGCAACTTTATGTTGTTATCAAAGAGGACAAGAGAACGTCCATTATTTGTGATTGATGTGTACTTGAGATCGATGAAACCAGCATACTCGTGTGTCTGGCTGCTATTTGATACATGTATGTTCCTTGTACAGGAAATGAAAATCAACTGTGCGTGTAATAAAACTTGTGAAGTGGTAGACTATGTTATTAAGCAAGTTATGTCCTGCTGATTACTATTAACTCTTTTCTGAAATATACTAGTGCTAGATGACAAGGAGTATATTAGGTCTGTTTCCAGCTAGTTGAGGCTCTATCAGTTAGTTAATTTTGGTCGATCTCTCCTGAACGGCCGCCTTTGTATCCACACCTTTTGTTTTCCAAAACAACTCTCCCGGAACCAATGTATACCCACCTTGATTAAGTGGTCGCAATTACTTTCCTAGGAATCGGCCACAGTATACCTTTCCAAAAAAAAAGAGGAAGCGACCACTCGTTTTTCCCTGCCCAGCATGACGCGGCCCGATGCTGTTCTCCCCAATCGCATGCAATCTAAAATATTAATTGATGGCAACCTAGAAAAGAGCAAGCGACTAGATGCACTTACGGAGGGACTCCAGGTCATCAATCCATGGGATGTTGAATCTGAGCGCTCGATTCACGATCCAACATTTGTTATCTTCTTCACAGGGCTACTAGTACAAGTCTCTACCCTCACCCTGTGTGACCTTTATAAATACTAGGACATCGTCGGGAGACCGCGGACGTTATGCGCGACTTGCGACTTGGGCTTGGCGAGGCGTGGGGTGGGGTGGGGGGGTGGGGTGGGGATGGTGCCGGCAAAGACTTTGGCGTGGCGGCCGGTGGCTCTCTCCGTTGTAGACTTGATCTCGGTCCTCCTTTTGGTTAGGGAGGGCTCTCTCCGACCTCGTTGCCGATTTGATGACCGGTAGCTAAACATGGTTGTTCTCACGATCCATGCGTTCTTTCTTTTATTCTTGTTCCATGAGTCAGTCCGCCTTTCCGATTACTTATTTGATTGATATTGTTCTAATTTTCTCCATCGTCTCCTCTTTGTAGCTGTTGTTCTTCTTATAACATGTATCCTAGCTGGTGTCGTAGGGTGTTATTTCCTTTTAAAGAGCATCCGATTGAATTATATTTTCTCGCTGCGGCGGCTCATCTCTCTCGCACTAGAGCGCATCTGATTGAGTTCTTGGTGGAAACAGAGGGTATGATCGCCTTCTCGCTGTTTTTGACTTTTGTGGCTTAATCGTAAGCTAGTTGATCCTCGCGGTCTCAACATCAGATCACCTGTCATCGAGTCTGCGAACTCCCATTTGTTTAGTGCCTCTATTCCGTTGCGGGGACAGTTAACAAAGGTTGCGCCGAAAATCGGGTCCGTCTCGGGGAGTGATCATTAATGAATTATTTGGAAGCAATTGAGGTTTTTGATTTGCATTTCTTATTTGGAAAAGATTAACAGGCAAGTATGAAAACAAAAGGTTGATTAATGTTTGAACTTCATTATGAAAACATGCAAACAGAAATAAAACAAATGCAATGAGATGATGACATGATGCATTGCTTTAAATTAAACAAGAACAAAACAACTAGGAAGTTTTCGTACTTGGATGTTACATGCGGCACCAGCCACCACAGGCTCATCGGCACTATGACAAAGGGCGACCTATGTTGAGCAGGGTGGGGCAGTGCCCCCCACTTATTTTCAGAATTTTAGTGTAATGTGCTCATACTTGAAGAAAAAAAGGTTATAAAAAATTCAATTTTATACTATAATGCCCCACTCATTTGAAGTGCCCCCACTAAATTTTTGTCTCGGTCCGCCACTGACCATGACGTCGGGTCGAGCAAGCCGGCGTCCTCGGCCGTGTGGATGCGCTTGGCTTCCACGAGCGTAGCGACGGCCATGGCGATGTTGCACAAGGCCATGCCGGTGCCGGTGCGCTGGAGCGTCGTTATGCCCGCAGGGTGCCCGGTGAGGCGCCTCGCGAGCGGCACGAGGGCGCGGTCGTAGACAGGACCAGGACGATGTAGGCGATGCTGATGAAGGACAGCAGCGCCGCCGGCGGCGCGACGAGGCCCCATGCGCCGGTCCATCGTGCTGCCCTGCTTGTGAACACGGTGGTGACTTGCGCGATGGCTGCTGCGAATACCAGGCTCGACAGCCAGATCGGTAGCAGCTTAACCAATAATCCTTTACCATCCGCCGGTTCTGCCGTCAAAAGCCTGCACAGGTAAAACAGACGGTCATTTATCTGGCACGACCGTGCAGAGGAATGAAGCTAGTACTCGTGCTCACCGTTGTGTGTCAGTGTGAGTGACAACGATCTTGGAGAAAAAGGTGAACTTTTCGGTGAGCCGCGCGAGCAAGAACTTCTCGGTGAGTGACAACGACCTTTGGAGAAAAGGTGAACCTGACGTCGACGGGCTCGGCGCGGTATGTCCCTCATTAGTGTTAAGCATGGGAGTAAGTCCAACATTTAAAATGCGTGGCATAGTAGGAATGGGATGAATAGAGTCATAATTGGGAGGTGGTGGAACTCTTGAGTTAGGCCCCGAACCATTAGCCGCTTGAGACTTGGAGCCTTCGGAACTTTCACCGCTCTTAGCCTTTTTGTCAGCTTTCGCCTTGGCTTGAGCATTGTTAGCCTCCATTTGGACATTTCGGCTTGGATAGTTTCAACCGTTTCTTGTAGGTTAGTTATAGTGTCGGTCATCTTGGCGATTTCCGCATTAGAAGCTTCGGGCTCACTTTCATTAACCATTATACTCTTAGGCGGTTAAGCCCTTGGTAAGAGCCGAGGCTCTGATACCAATTGAAAGTGAAATTGGTCAACTAGAGGGGGGGTGAATAGATTGACTACCAATTTTTCTTCTTTTTCTTTTTAGTTTTGGGCTAAACAAGTAATACAAGGTTGCTAGATGTGCAACTAGGTGAGCAACCTATGTGATACAAAAATACAATACGCAACAGAAGCAATAAGTAAGGTAACAAATATAAACCACAAGTGTAAACAAGGAGACAAGAATAATTTTTCCGTAGTTCCTTCCCAAGGGAAGTACGTCTATGTTGGAGAGGTGGGGAGCCACCTAGGCGCTCCTTAATAGAACGGATGTGCACACCTTATTCTCCTTGAGCTTCTCCGTGTGAGGAGATTTCGTTTCCACTATGAGGCCGACTTGAAGGCGTTGACCAAACCTTTACACAATGTTGAGGACACTTCACAAGATGGATGGAGGCTCTCAATCAATATGAAGCTTCTTGCAACAAGGTGGAAGCTCCAAGCACAAGATCTACTAAGGTTTCTCGGCCCCAAGTAGGATTCTAGATCTACTAGGATTGTGGGATATTTGCAATTCCTTTGGTGGAATCACGGATCTAGGCCTCCTCTAAGCTCTCTACAAAGTTACAGAGTGTTTGGGTGGTTGGAGAGGGAGATCTAGGAGTTGAAGATCGCATTAATGGCTAAGGGAGAGAGAGTGTAAAGATTGAACATTATAGGAAGGGAAAGGGCTTTAAATACCCTTCCCAAATCTGGCCGTTGGGCTGTTTTCCCGCAGCACGGTACTACCGGTGGGTATTCTTATCCCAGAGCCCGCATGGCTCATTTCTCCTTAGCTGGTTCCTCAGGCCCGGAGGTACCGGTGGATACACCGGAGATACCGCCCATCGGTACTACCGGTGGACTCCGCCCTGGCCTCGCGATGTGCCAACATAACCTCATTTTAGCGGAGCCACCACCAGTAGCTCCACCGGTGGCAATCCACGCACTAGGGGCCTGCCGAAGGGGCGGAGGTACCGGTGGAAACACAGGAGGTTCCGCCCACCGGTACTACCGGTGGCCTCCGCTGTAACCTCCGCGATGTGCCAACCGAATGACATTTGGCGGAGGTACCATCGGTACCACCACCGGATGCACCCGCTGGGAATGCGCTGGGAAGCACCAGGGAGCGGTACTACCGGTGGTTTCACCGTACTACGCCACCTGGAGAAACAGCTTCCCAAACTTGGTCTGTTGGGCTCTTTTTCTTCGAGAATCGTCGCGATGCCCCTAAAGTTATTTTAGGGAATATCGGGCACTTCGCGAGTGGTACAAATGGACGTTGCATATACTTAAACAACTATTATTCCTTAAGTTGTGTTGTCATCAGTTATCAAAACGGAAGATGATCTTTCACTATGCAAGTTGTAGGCTAAATGATAAAACCGACAATAGCCGGTTATAGCCCTATTTATCCCCTAATTAGCCGTTAAATTTCCTATTTTTTGAATTTTTCTTGTTTTGTCTCTTGTTTTCTGATTTTCTATCAATTTGATTCGACAAAACGTATGACTTTAATAGTTGAATACTTTTTGTGTTGAATAATTGAATGAGTTGTAGCTTGAATCATGTTTGAGTCATATTTTTCTCATTTTTAAGAAAAATATGACTAAAATTCCTCTGTTTTTCGAAAAAGGCTAAATGAATTAGCCCCCTATAGCCCGTCTATAGCCTTTCTTAACTTCTGAAAATGCCGAGGCTAAATGCAATAGCCGGCTATTTTAAACTTTGGTTATACACGACGGCCTCGGCCTACCAGGCGCAATTCGAGGGGATGACATCCTATTCGATGCCGGAGGCGGTTTGGAAGAATTGGACCCCTCCTAAATGCAAGCTTTTCGCATGGCTCATTCTTCGAGATAGAGTTTCGACATTAGATTGACTCCGACAGTCGGGGTTGGCCAAATTGTGGCCTTTGTTAACTTTATAATAGGGAGCTGGAATCCGGAGTGCACCTCTTCCTCAAATGTCGCTACACTCTTGGGATTTGGAGCATGATGATCATGTTGTGGCTTGAGCTATCTTCCATCGACACGTCGCTTTGGGCATCTTTCACCTCGGTCATCAAGGAGTGGTGGCATTCGATCATCTTCATCAATGGCTCTAGGAGGAAATAGTTTGTCATGTACTCCCTCCATTCTAAAATAGATGACTTTCATTTGTCTAAACATGCATGTATGTAGATATATTTTAGTGTCTACATACATTTTTTTTTTGATAAAAGGACTTTTATTACTTAGTGTCTACATACATGCATATTTGAAGAAATGGAAGTCATCTAATTTGGAAGGGAGAGAGTAACCTCTAAACTCCTTCTTAATTAATGAGATGAGGCAAAAAATTTGCCTCTGTTTCAAAAAAAAAAACCTTAAGAAATTGGGAATTGATTGCTGAATTAGGAGATAGAGTACTTGTCGTTGGTAAAAGAAAAATGACTAATACTTGTGAAACTGGTGAGGAGAGGACGAATTATTGCTCGGATTTGTTCCTGTACACATATCGCTTTGCATAGTACAAGTACACGGCCATCTCTAGAGCGCCGAGGCCGGCGAGGATCCAGTAGAAGTAATCAAGCGCACGGTTGAGGTTGTCGGAGAACCAGCTCTCCCCTCCGTCCCTCGTCGTCGCCCAATCGATCGCCGACACCAGCGCGCTGCTGGCGTAGTTCCCCGCTCCAAATATGCTCAGGGACAGCGCCAGCCCAACGCTGCGGAGCGTGTCGGGCACCTGGTCGTAGAAGAACTCCTCCAGCCCAATGTAACCAAACACCTCCGCGAGGCCGATCAGCGCGTACTGCGGCACCAGCCACCACAGGCTCATCGGCACCACCAGGTCGGGGCGGTCGAGCAAGCCGGCGTCCTCGGCCGCGCGGATGCGCTTGGCTTCCACGAGCGCAGCGACGGCCATGGCGACGCTGCACAAGGCCATGCCGGCGCCGACGCGCTGGAGCGTCGTGATGCCCGCGGGGTGCCCGGTGAGGCGCCTCGCGAGCGGCACGAGGGTGCGGTCGTAGACGGGGACCAGGACGATGTAGGCGATGCTGATGAAGGACAGCAGCGCCGCCGGTGGCACGACGAGGCCCCCGATGCGCCGGTCCATCGTGCTGCCCTGCTTGGTGAACAGGGTGGTGACCTGTGCGATGGCTGCTGCGAATACCAGGCTCGACAGCCAGATCGGTAGCAGCTTAACCAATAATCCTTTACCATCCGCCGGTTCTGCCGTCAAAAGCCTGCACAGGTAAAAGAGACGGTCATTTATCTGGCACGACCGTGCAGAGGAATGCAGCTAGCACTCGTGCTCACCGTTGTGTGTCAGTGTCAGTGACAACGACCTTTCCAGAGAAGGTGAACTTCTCGGTGAGCCGCGCGAGCGACCTGCCGTCGACGGGCTGCTCGGCGCGGTAAGTCCCCGTGCCGAGCAAGAAGACGGTGAGGTACACCACCATGGTCGCCCAGCACGCGGCGAACCCCACGGTCCAGCCGACGTTCTCCTGGACGTAGGTGACCGCGGTCGCCGCGATGGCGTAGCCCCACGATATGGAGAAGTGGAACCAGTTGAAGTAGGAGCTCCGGGACGCACACGCGGTGGGGTCGAACTGGTCCGCGCCCATGGCTTCGGAGCACGGCTTGTGGAAGCCCTGTGCCAACGCCAGCAGGTAGAGCGCGGCGTAGAAGAAGGTGAGCCGGACAGGAGATGGCGTCGACGGCGAGCACACGGTGGCTGTGCCATGGCAGTTCGAGGGATGAAGTAGCATGGATGACACCGTCAGCATTCCCAAGCTCTGCTCTTTGTCGCAGATAATAAGCAACACAAGGTAGGTTTAATTCAAACTTTCCAATTTCTGATATTGAAGATTGTCATGCACTATGACTCTTCCACAATGGCGTTTTTTTGTGGGGCGGCTCTTAGTATGCATGAATGACGTATGAGATGACATCGTTTAGATTCCCCTTAAAGCTTAAAAAAAATCTCGAACCGCTATCAAACTTAGATCACATATTGCCATGCTTTGACAAATAAATTACGAGATTATAATAATTTGGTTGCATGGTTTTTCAACATTCTACACCATCTGCATGACACTGCTTTGTGTAGAATGATACCATCTATTAGGTCTTGAAAATGCTTTGAATTTCATGAAAAACCGGCTTTTCGAATCCCTTATGTAGAATTCACATCCGTGAAGGAATCCGACGGATAAGGTATGTCTGCTTCTGAAGTGACACATGCTGCGGTATATGATATGGTAGATCAAACAACATCCGAATATGCAAAATGAATTTTCCCATCACCTTCAACCGAATAATCTGAGTTTTCAATCGAAAAGCATAACCCAATATCTAATATGACGTAGTTAGTGAGTGGCTGAGTTCGTCCGTTAAATAGAATCTCACTTACATAGTAGTTAGTGAGTGTCCAGTTACTACTTTCCCCCACCACAAGGTCCTGGATCTCAACGACATGGTTGTATTAATGAGGAAAATGACGATAGGCGACAATGCATCGATGGCGCCATTGAACAGGGATGGAAGCAGACCTCCTTGGATACTAGCCTCAAGACATTAATTCCCGGCAGCAACACCTAATCGAATCATCTCGATCGCGAGACTCTATGGTAATAAATCGCAATAGACCACGACCACAAGTTGTCTACCACGCAATGGCCAGGGAATCAAAACACGACCTGGACAAGATGCTGTAACAGAGGGATCGAGCGAAGTAGCAGCACTGACCAGCAGATAGAGCACGCCCGCGAGCAGGACCGCCCGGTACCGGCCGAGGCGCCAGTCGGCGGCGAGGGCGCCCACGAGCGGCAGCAGCAGCACCGTCCCGGACCACGCGTTCGCGCCGGCGGCCGCGGCCGCGATGGACATGCCTAGCGGGCCGGACAGGTACGTGATCAGGTTGGCCTCCACGCCGATGAACCCGGTGCGCTCGACGCAGCCGACCACTGCACGCACGGGCCAGAGTAGTTCAGAGTTCACGATTCAGAGACTTCAAGGCGAAAACTAACTCGCACGACGAAGCGAATGCAATGAAAGTTTGACCGGCGAGGGATTACCGATGATGCACAGCGCGGCGCGCCAGCCGCCGCGGCCGTCGGGTGGGTCTAAACGTGGGAGTGGCCCGCCGGACTCCATCGATTGCACCCTGCAATTCGCGTCCGGCCCAGAGGTGACGCCGGTGCGTGGTCTATTCAGTTTGTGCTGTCTACAGGCGCACCTAGCTAGAGCTTACAGCTGACCTCGGTGGAGTAGTATTTAGTACAAGCACACGGGACCTTGTATAACTTGAAGAGAGAAAGACACGTACGGTCACTGAAGCGCCAAAAACTCACTTCCGTCGCTCAACTCGCGAATACGGTCACCGTGTACGTGTGGAGGTGTTTATACTGTCCCTGCAGCGTGTATCTCACTCGTACGGCCACGTGTTAGACCGGCCAGAGGCGACAGATAGAGCACGCCCGCGAGCAGGACCGCCTGGTACCGGCCGAGGCGCCAGTGGACCACGCAGGGGAATGCAGCTTGCACTCGTGCTCACCGCTGTGTGTCGGCATTCAGTATCTGGCACGTTCGTGCAGAGGAGTGCAGCCTACTGCCTAGGCTCGTGCGCACAGTTGCGTTCGATTCAGTCGACTCTGTGCTGGACGTAGGAGTGCGCACCGGCTGAGCAGGCGAACCGTATAAACACGCGGAAGGCGCATGGATCGGTGTTTTCCTCACAAGTGCAGGAGCGTGGTCTATTGGGACCCTTTGTTGTTTTTGCATGTCCGTCTTTTCCTCACGAGTGCCCATTCCTTGGTCCGCTCGGCTCAAAAGCTAGCCGGCCGGCCTTGTTTTTTCTGAAAGACTAGCTAGCTCTTCTAATCACGTACTGTACATACATTAGAGCCAGCCAAACAGGCTAAATATATTTCCACACACACTGCAAAGCTTTACTGGCTCATCTCAACGCTCACTTTATTTCTCTACATAATCTGTCTGTGTAAGCCAATTAATACAGGCACCACTTGGCAAACAATTTACGACAAGGCAACCTTTTTTAAGCTGTATTAACATGTTCAACACAAGCAACATGTCACCAACCGATGGCATGTACTTCAAGACAACTCAAGCCCTCCCTCACGTACGTTGCTCGACGGCGGCCAGAGATGCCATAAGCTCTAGAGTTCCGTCCTTCCCGTACTAGCCTTGTACGCTAGCTATAATCCTACTACATGATGTGGAAGCGCAAGGAGGCCAGCCGTGATCCCGAACCTCGACGACGGCCGCAACATGCCGGAGATCGCCGCGGAGCCACCTGTCAGTGCCGGCGACGGTGTGCCACTGTCTGTCCTCACCACTGGCCAGGTTCAGGCGCAAGGAGTGGAGCTGCTTCTTCGTCGGGGCTCGATGTCACCTTCTGGTCTAACAAACTCCTCCAGTGGCCTTCGCCGGACAACTCCCGCTCCTCGATGTCCGTGCCGAACACATCGCCCCAGAGCAGCCTCCACCGTCGGGACACCAAGCTTGTCTGCACGGCCTGCCGTGACATCCGGCAGGTTGCTCAGCCAGTCATGGAAACGGCACACGGCCGCGTTTTTGCCTCGGGAGACCATGCCCATGCCATCTTGTCGTCGCTTTAGATCATTTCGCATACAGCCGTAAAAACGAACAGAAATTGATTTGGGGCCTAATCCAAGTAATCATCACCACCCAACCCCAACTTTAAAATGCCAGAGCTCACAACAGAGGACAAGAATGGAGCTCACCTGCTACTGATTCTGCCCGATGCCCAACTCAGTGCGCGCGCCGCCCCGCCAGCAAACGAGAACGCCGCCGGTCTACCGACCAGTGACGGCCTCTATGGGCGCATTCGAGCAACTCAAGGACGCGGTCGCGGGAGGCACCGGCAGCAGCAGCAGCCAGGGGAGGAGACCACCGGCAGGATCGGCCTCCCGCACGTCCAAGCCGTCCCCCTCCTCCCTTCTGCGTCGACGTCCACGTCCACAGACATCTCCTGCCGCTCCAACCACAACTGCGGTGGCGAACGGCGAGGCTGTGGTGGCCGGTGACGTCCCGTACCGACAGGAGGCGGGGTCGCAGCTGACGGTACGACCTCGACGGCATGCCATGGAGAGAGTGCACCCGTAGGGCACCGCGGCCGAAAGCTTCGGGCTTCGAGGCGCTGGCCCTGCGCCGGACTTCGGCGGCGGGTAAGTGGCGCACCGCGGCGACGGGAGAGGGCCGGCGAGATCGAGAGAGCTCGGGCGTAGATGGGCCGCCGGAGGGGAGGAAGTTGGTGGCCAGACGTTGGGTGGTGGGGCGGCGGCGGAGGAGCTTTTGGTGGCCCGCGTCGCGATTGGGTGGGTCTCGAGGTGGATGGGAGTCGCGGGGAGAGAGACCCCGAGAGGAAGGGGATTAATTGCAGTGTAGGCCTACACCACACGAACAGAGTGTGCCTCTCTCGCTCTGGTGTGCCGAATGGGCTCCGGCCGCACAACCCCGCTTCTGTTCTCTTTGGCCCAGTTAACTTCAGGGCATTTTTCCAAATTTTTTTTAAAGAAAAGGTATATTCTCCCTCTAAAACTATAAAAACATCCTAGAAAACTACTACTCACTCCGTATCAAAATATAAGATGTTTTACCACTTTGTAGGCAAAAGGTATCTAGACATGTTTTAGTGTGTAGATTCATATTCATCTTACACTAAAAACATCTCTAGGTACATTTCGTATAGGAAATGCTAAAACATCTTACATTTTGATACGGAGGGAGTACTAAATAAATTTCCTTGACGACCCTGGCCACAACGAAGACACGACAAAATGCTAGGCAGGTAGCACGCGTCCATGCCCACGTTCGCTCATGGCCACCGAGATGCTTCCGGTCACGCTCGTTTGGCCCGCCGACACCAACGACCGCACTGAGTGGAGCTACACGCCACACCCAATACTTAGGTAAATGCATTCATGTTGATGTAGGAGTAGATCAAGTACATGCGCAGGCGATTGCATCGCCCCAACCTCAAGTGAATTCCACCACCGTCATGCCCTAGGTCGGTCATCGACATGGTGTGCTATGTTTCTCTCTTCTCAGTCTCCTGCGTTCTATGAAGGGAACGAATCGACTTGAATTTGCAATAATTCTATTTGCACGTGATATAGCATGTTTAGATTCCCGATCTTGCATATCTACATGATTACAAAAGAGTAAATTAATATTATCATGGAAATTGTTTAGATACATATGTGCAAAATTAGAATTGTCACTAGATTTTCAAATAATAAATATGTGAAATTTAGTTTATATATTGTCCGTGTTATTGGATGTAAAGTAATGTCAACGACATGCAATCATAGTTGTCAGAATCAGGATTCTACTATACGATTCTACGACTTTACGAGTCAATTTAACTGGAACGATTCAATGATTCTACTAGGTAGAATATAAGATTTTACGATTATGAAAGTTGTGATTCTACTATTTGCGATCCTACCATAAAGGTTTTGATCCGATTCAGAATCACGATTCTGACAACTTTGCATGCAATAATAGAGAGTATACTTTCACGAACATTAAATATCAACTTTTTTCATATAATAATGTATTAGGCATGTGATAACTAATAAGAAACAATAATATACCTAATGAAGTACATTGGATAGATAGCGGTCGGCAATGGAGGAAGTCCATCGCGGTCCATTTCGACTACTATTGAAGAAGCGACATGACGTGGAGAAACATCGCCGTACTTTCCACTGCTCTCGCCAAAATCACGCTTCTCTCTATTCTCCTCGACAACCAACACCGTCGACACCCTTTGTCAAGGAACGGTAATCAATGATTTGTGGTTCCGGCATTGATGGCGTGACCGGTTGTGACGTTGTTGTTTGGTCCCTGGCTCTACGTGAGATTGTGTCATCTCCAACTCGTGTTGCTTTTGTCGATGGGTTTCTAGAGCTATTTGGCGTATGTGACAATGACCGTGTAGATCCTTGGTGGCACCGTGCCTAGCTAAATCATGCCAGAGGGAGGACCCAACGCGGTTGGCGGGACTGACATGAGGAAGAAACCTAGGTTTAAGGTAGAAGGTGTGGGGTTGTACACGCAAGAAAAAAAGGGATGACTCGCCGATAGGGCGGGGAAGAGGTGATGCTCGGGAAAAACAATTAGACCGAACCACTCACAAATAGCCATCAAAGCACTTCTTTTGGACGACGGAAAGAAATTATATAAGTTTGAAGATATTTTGTATCTACATGGGAAAATATAAGACCGTGAAAAAATGCGTACTTTGCGCGAATTGATTAAAATCGTCTTTGATTCAGACCGAGTCATGGACATGTTGGACTGACTAGTTAGTACTCCATCCGTTCAGAAATAGATGACTCCGAAATAAATGTAAGATATAGATGTTTCTTATATATACACACACTCATTTTAGAGTCATGTATTTTCGAACGGAAGGAGTATATATGAGCAGGTTGCCACCATGGTTTTTACTTGTTAAAATGTCTTATAGGAGAAGGAGTAGTTAGGAAATGCGCGTCAAGGCATCCATTCGTGCTTGGGTGGCTAAACAATCAAACACACGTGCATGGTCCTTAGGTTTTAGTTTGAGCTGAAGCCTGGCGTGAGAAAGTGCACGTACGGTGTGCCTAATAATTCCTCTCCAACTCTGCTGGTGGCGCATTTATCGATTATCGTGATCGATCGACTTGCATGCATGTGGCACGCAGCGCGAGGGGCAGCGTGAGAGAAAACAAATGAAACCCATCATCATCCGCTCGCTCGCTCGTGCCGCCTCGGTCCGCGCGACCAAGAAAATGCGCCACACTGGTTTTGGCCGAGAGTTGGGGCCACGAGAGGCGAATTCCAATTCCCGCGCGCACATACTAGGGTGGCCTCCTTTTATGCCAATCCTTGTATTCCGATTCAACAAACCGTTTGCTTTACCGATTCCACCGACGCAATCCTCCATAAATCCACCCCATCTTGAATCGACGCACACTAGATAGGAACCAAAACTGATCAACGTCCCTGCATTCATCATCAACCACATCTAGCTTCCATGTGCTCCATCATCCGCCCACTGATGGCGAGACGTACGGATCACATATGCGGGGTGAGCCTACTGTAGCCGGAGAGGCCGGTTGACGGTTCGTCGGTAGTCCAAGCTCAAGACCACGTTCCGCGGCAACCCCATGCATGGTCGGGTTATCCTCTAAGTGCATCACCATATGGTTGTCTACCTCCTCCGTAATGCAAGCCGCCGGGGTGGATTGAGGTTAGATGTGCCAGTCGAAGTAGAAGAGGCCATGGTACAAAACTCGTGTTGGTGGATAATATCATGTACAGATTTAACACGTGTGGAGTTTGTCTCAACTTGATCTTCCACTCTGCCAACCTAGCGTCACAGGTGGAACCGCAAGAGAGTGATCATGGAAGCCTATGTGTGGGCATGGGAAAGAGGTTGTTGCTCAACAACCAGTCAACTCTCACTCGACAGAAGTATCACTCGATTAGCCACGCAAAGTATATATTTGTCACCTGCCAATTCGGCAAAAAAATTGTTGCTAATTTATATGTCCATGTCATTGGAGTAGCTCTTGCATGAGCGCCATGGCACCCCGCAAAATTTCAAAATAATATGCAAATTAATTTGTGTGTGATTGAAGGTGGGAAAGAAGGATATGAATATAGACTTAAATACATGGCAACATCATCCTCCAACATCTATTTTCGATGTCTTCCCTTTCCCACATGTATTGTTTAAAATGTTATTCTATGCGGGTATCATTTCATGCATGTGTGTTAATTTATTTTCTTAAAGTCCTTCTCAGGAACCGTTTGAAATTACTTCAAAATATACAACGATGAAAGACCATGCTTTCACCATCATCGGGAAATTTCATCACTGTCTTTTCCACGTGATATAATAGACCTTAACTGTCTCTTACATAAAATGGTTGTCGAGCAAAAACAAGACAACACATGACATGATAGGCAATATATGTCTCCTAGCATAAAATGTTCAATAAATAAGAATAGTAAGAAAATTAATTTATGCACGAGGGAAGGTAGGAACAAAGGATGAATATAGACCTAAAATACACGGAGAGATCATCCTCCAATGTCTATTTTTTATGTCATCTATTGCACACATATCGTTTCAAATTTTCTTCTACGAGTGTATCATTTCATGCATGCATGTAGATTAGTTTTGATTTTTTTTCTAAAAGTCCATTGTTGATCACCTTTTGAAATTACTTAAAATATACAGAGATGAAAGAACATAATTTCTTCGTCAAGTAAAATTCATCGATGATATTTACATATGAAATAATAGACATTAACCATCTCTTCCATAAAATGATTGTCGAGCAACAAGTTGTCTTCTAATTTAAAAGGATTCAATTAATAAGAACAACAAGAAAATTAAATTTATGCATGAGTGAAGTGGGAATGAAGAATGAATATAGACTTATTTATATGGCGAAATCGTCATAAAACATCTACTTTTGATGTCCTCTCTTGCACACATGTATTGTTCAAATGTTCTTCTATGAGTTTATCATTTCATGCATGTGTGTAGATGAATTTTGATTTTTCTAAATTTCCTTCTTGTCCACCTTTTAAAATTACTTCAAAATATACAATGATGAAAGTACATAATGTCCAGTAAAATTCATCGATGTCATTTTACATATAACATAAATATGCATTAACTATCTCCTGCATAAAGTGGTTGCCGGCAAACAAGGAGACTACACATGAGATGATAGGCAATAGTCGTCTCATATAACAAAAATGATTAATTAATCAAAATGGAATGCAAATTAAATATATGCATAAGGGATATAAGGATGGATCTCAACGCCTATACACGTCGCGATAATCCCGCAAACATATTTTTTTGTCTTATCCTGCGCACATATATTGTTTAAATGTTCTTATATTTGTGTATCATTTCATGCATGCATATAGATTAATTTTGATTATTCTATAAGTCCTTCTCGAGCAAATTTAGAATTATTTTAAGAGATATGACGATGAAAGAAAATATTTTTTTCATCAAGGAAAATTCATCAATTTCCTTTCCATGTGAAATAATAAACTTTAACTATCGCATGCATAAATGGTTGTCAAGAAACTACCAAACACCACATGAGATGATCAATTTATGTTTCCTAGCATAAAAGGGTTCAATTAAATTAATAAAATCATGAAGAAAATTAAATTGTGCACCAGGTAAGAAGAAGGATGAATAGACCTATACAAGTCGAGATCATCATCATACAACATCTTTTTTTGATGTCTTATATTCACACGTGTATTGTTTAGATGTTCTTGTATAAGTGTATCATTTAATGCATGCATATTTATTTATTTTATTTCTCTAAATTTCCTTGTTGAGAAACTTTTAAAATTACTTCTTAACATACAACGATGAAAGAACATAATTTTTTCGTCAAGTAAAATTGATCAATGTTGTTTACACATGAAATAGTATACCTTAACTATCAATTCTTTAGAATGGTTGTCGATCAATACTGAGGCGACACATGAGATGATAGGAAATATTTGTCTCCTAACATAAAAGGGTTCAATTAAATAAGAGCAACAAGCAAATTAATATATGCACAGATCTAGGTCAACATCCTAGATACAAGTAAACACCCCCTCTTTTTCTTGGTTGAAGGATCTAGGTCTCATCGTCAAGTTCGTCGGAGCTAGCGAGCCTTTTGGTGGAGTCTTAGACCATCTATTTTACGACTGATGCTTCAAAGAAGAGGCCCATGTGACGGTAGCTAGAGACACTGCAACACTACTTCGCCACCAGCATCCTAGGACGCGTCCAAGTGGGGTCATCTCATCAAATATTCATAAAGCGGACAAGCATGAGGTATTCATGAAAATAATTATGACATGGTCATAAACTAAATCCAGATAGATATGATTGCAACTCATGTTTGCAAATCGCCCGACATATTACTTTTTGCATTAGGTTTTTAGAAATAAAAACCTCGGTCACACAATCGGTCCATGTTGCTTTTTTAGATTACTTAATATCAAAATACTTTGATTTTTTACATGCCAACGGTTAGGGAGAACTATCAAGTTAAATAGCGGGAATGCTAACCCTATTGTCCTCTCGCCAAGCACTCACACTGTTATTATTTCTGCATGATAATTTATTACTCCAAGTTAAATAGTTTGATATTTCTGCATGATAATTTATTACTCCCAGCTCATCACACGACATTGTTGTCCACTCACCAAGAACTCACACCATTATTACTTTACCATTCACCATTGACGCCACCCCTCATATCCCACCGCACTGTAAGACCCTCTATCACCATTTCTTCTCCCTCTCTCTCTCTAGGTATGTTTGTATGGCTACTTCTACGTTATCTCCTATCTCGTCAATTTCGGGAGACTCGACCTACTTATACTCCAGAAGGATCAATCCAAGTTGATTGTAGACATCTTGTTTGAACCATTTATGTATTGCGAGAACTAAAAAGGGAGTGGGACCACCAAAGATTTTATATAGAGGATAATGAAATTAATTAGAAAAAAATGAAAGTTTATTTTCCTTTTTAATGGAAAGCTACCATTTCGACACAACACGCTTGCCTCATTCGTGATTGCGAATTCCACGTGAGCACATTAATAATATATGAATATATTTTGAGCATACAATCTTAATTTTAAAATAAGGTATCCTAAATTTAAATTAATAAAACCAAATAATTTGAGTCAACAAAGTATCATGCTAAATGATGCAACGGCTACAAACCGACTTTATGAATTTTAAGGTAAGTATAAACATATAGATTGAACAAACCCTCTAGGACTAGAAGTTCAACCCTAGGACATCATATGATTCCCTATCATCATCGACCTTCTCGCGGTCAAAGACACTGTTGAGCTCTTCTTATTGATGAAACTGATGATTCTATATTATCGCCGACCTCCTCTTATCGAGGACTCTGTTGATATCCCGCCACACATAGACTCACATAGTAGAGGAAATGTTTGACTCCCACGAACACCACCACCGACTGGCTGACACCCTGTGGCTCCTTTTGCCTCCAAAACCGGCTCCAGCGGGGAAATTATAATACGAGAGGACTAGAATGGCTCTAGCACGAAGAAAAAGTCTGTCTAGGCCCTCAAACAGGGGCCCACAAGTTTGTTAAGACAACAAGTGACCAGAATTCCCTGAAAATTGTCGCACTTTTATGGTCCTGATTTCATCATAATTTATGGTTATTATTATTTTACGCGTTGTCTCGTTGCGAATTGTTGATGTATCCATTACCTATTATTTCATGTGTTATCTCGTTGTTGTGCTTATTTTTGTATGCACTTGTATTTGTTGTATCTTATTGTTGTCACGCATCATAGGGCCCTTATTTTATTGTTATTGTCTATGATTCCATGTGACATTTTGTTGCTATTGTGTCCTTATTATATGCTAGGAGATAACTATTATCTATAATTTCATGTGTCTCCTCACTGTCGCGTGTTATTATTTTATGCATAGTGTGTTATTATTTTATTCATAGTGATGCCTGCAAAAGCACACGATTTATGAAGCGCTTTCACGAGAAGTATTTCTTCCTAGTTTAATATCGTCCCAAGAGAATTAAAGAATGGCTACTAGTAAACCCAAAACTACATTATCACACGCGCAGTTGTGTTTCGCACCCAAAATAAGTTTATAAAAGTCTACTATATTAGTTGCTAAAATAACAATAATATTGGAAACTAGCTTGTAAAGTAATAAATAACACACTAAACTAAACAAAGTAATGTAAAATTAAAATTAACAAACGAGAGAAATGGTGACTCTGATTGCAAAGTTGCAATGGGATAAAAGTCAGTCTCATGAAGCATGAGTTTCACCATTAGCATATTTATGTATTGATTAGACGTGCATTGTTGTTATATTTTGTGAAAGTGGAGCCCCGTATAAAGGTGTGCCCTGAGTTCCTCTATACAACACACCACACACAACCACAACTAAACCAAGTGAATGGCGATACGCCTATTGGCACTAGTAATTGAGGGTCTCACCGTGGATGGGGTTGAGATACTTTGGATCCCCGTTATTCCCATGTTGACGGTCATATAAGAGGGAGAGGCAACTTCTATCGCCGTAGCGCCCAATTTATCTCCTTCGCATTGCACCAACATTAACGACTTCCATGTCCTGTAGGCATTGTATTATGATGTGCACATCTCACGGTAACATTAAGATTGCTATCACAAAACATTGAATAGAAAAGAACACATCTTTATCTCAATTCATAATAGTGCTAGGGTTTTCCCATCTTCCAAGAACTAAAAGAACTACTCGCACATGGTGGCAGAAGACTGCATGGAAACATCCATATGAATGGTATATGAATAATAGGTGACATAGCTAAGAAATGGTTGAGTCAAAACATTACGGAAGGCCTTAGGGCCCCTTACCAAAATCTAGTTGTCTCAAAACTCAAGGAGAATAAGGCCCCAAAGAAATAAATTATCTAAACTACCATGCCTACGGTTACTCCCAGCCGTACCAATTTTATCTCTCTTCCCCTTTTCTTTCAAGTATGAAACTGTTATGCATGCAGGTGTAAAGGTCATCTTCGATCTGCAAGCAGGATCGGATTTTTTTTATGCGAGCCAATGCGAAGGTTCCTTTCCTCCACTTAATGTGATCATTAAAAATTCTAACAAAATCGGTGATTAGAGAAAATTTACCACGTGAGGTGAACGATTGTGCTGAGTAAGATCGCACGTGGGTCTCGCTGCAAATTGTTAGGGGCCCAAAATACTTAACTGGAGGAGTACCGTGCATGCATTAACTAGTTGGATTTAGCCCATTAATCTCCGTAAAAATGATGAAAGATGGTGGTGCATGCATAGGCCACGAGGTAATTAATAAGCATAAAAATTTAGGAATGATTGAGATACCAACCTTACAATTTTGAAATATATGAAAAATCTCTCCACCTACACTCTCGAACGGAGAGAGTACTTATCATCTCATATGACATTTCATTGACATAAATTAATATTTTCTGCATTGCCTATCATTTCATGTGTCATTTTGTCTTCATGTGTTATTAGTTTGTGTTGAAACGATAGAATGGAAAAGTGATCACACCAAGAATCAATCTGGAAGAACCTTTCGTGCACAGACAACCATGCCCGATATATAGTGGGCCGGTTTGTAGAATTTGCTTTGGCGTCTTGCCGCCCATTTTGGGAGCTACATCACGTTGTTTTTGTTTCG